>JAIGNY010004159.1:0-90000 GCA_020152595.1 Chiridota heheva
TCTGAATAGAAGAAGCTGACACTCTTTTATGCGGATATTAAAGATTCAATAAGGAAAACAAAGGGCGGCGGAGCAACTGACAAAGGAGTGATGATCAATGTTACGGAGATTCCCTTAAGTCAAATAAAGAGAGTGATGTATAACGAGGAGATATACCACCAAGATAAGATTTATTATGGCATTGATGTGGTTCTTTGAGAGAAACGATTACCATAGGGGTGTTAGATAAAGGCTTTTAATAGATTCAGTCAGGTCACTCACTCAAGTGTACTATTTAATTATTCATAAAAATCCTGTTTTATCATGAGTAAACCTTGAATCGCTTGATGTGTACAGGAACTTCCACACTACAACTCAGCAAGCACATGTCATTATTAGCATGAAAGAAATACAAAATTATTAGCTAATTAAATAAATCTATGTGATGGAGACCGACCAAACGAGGTGGTCAGCGATTGTGTTCATGACTTAAAGTTTTAAGATAATACATTTTGTACTTGTTAGAAGTGATCACATCTGATCACTTGAGGTGATCCCATCTGATCACTAGAGGCAGCACTAGGGCAGATCGCATATGAACACTAGAAGTGATCACATCTGGCCACTAGGGGTGATCGCATCTGGACACTAGGAGTGATCACATATGAACACTAGGAGTGATCACATTTGAACACTAGGAGTGATCACATCAGATCAGTAGGGTGATCCCATTGGATCAATAGGGATGATTACATCTTATTACGAGGGATGATCACATCTGAGGGATGATCATATCTCATCATTAGGGATGATGGCATCTTAACACTAGGAGTGATCACATCTGATCACTAGAGTGCATAATCACATCTTATCACGAGTGATGATCACAGGCTGTGGGACGATCACATCACATAGGGGTGGTCATATCTGTTAACTAGGGGTGACCACTTCTAATCGCTAGAGGTGACCAAATCTTATTACTGTGGATGATTACATCTGATAACTAGGGTTACCACATCTGAACACTCAGAGTGATCACTGGGGGTGATCACATCTGAACACTAGGATTTATCACATCTGATATCTATGGGGTGAGCACAACTGATATCTAGCGGTGATAAAATATGATCACTATGGATGATGAAAACTCATCCCAAAGGGTTACCATATGTGAACAATTGGGGTGATCACATCTCAACACTATGTGATATAGGGGTAACTACATCTGATTATTAGGGGTGATCAAATCTGATCTCCAGGGATAATCACACATGATAACTAGGGGTTATCACTTCTGAAAAATAGCAGTGATCACTAGGGGTAATTACATCTCGACGCTAGAAGTGATCACATCTGATATCTAGAGGTGACCACATATAATCACTAGAGGTGATCACATCTGATGGGGATAATCACATCTGATAACTAGTGGTTACCAAACTCGGAGTGATCATATCTTATCACTAGGGGTCATCACATCTTATATCTAGGGCTTACCACATCTGATAACTTCTGAACATCTGATCACTAACAGTGATCACATCTGAACACTAGGATTAATCACATCTGATATCTGTACTGGGTGACCACATCTGATATCTAGGGGTGATCAAATCTGATCATTAGGATGATCAAATATGATCCCTAGTGGTTACCACATCTGAACTCTAGGAGTAATTACATGTTGTCACTAGAGGTGACTGAGTGATCACATCTGATCACTATAGTTACTAAATCCATTCAATAGGGATGATCACATATGATGAATAGGAAATATCACGTCTGAACACTACGAGTGATCATATCTGATCACCAGGGTGGCCACATCTGAGCATTAGGTGATTAGATGATAACTAGGGTTGATCACATTTAAAAACTAGAAGTGATCACATTTGATCACTAAGGGTGATCACATTTGAAAACTAGGAGAGATCACTGGGGATTATCTCATCTGTCATTTTTCTTTCAATACAAAATAATTGTTTGAACTACGACTGATTAAAAGTTTTATTTTTATTAACAAAAGGCCAACTTGTTTTGACATTGATGATATTTTTACACTCCAATATCCATACATCACAATTTGCATACAATTTGCAGTTCAATTTCTAGAAATTCAGGGAGGTGTAAAATAGTCACTTTTCAACCATTTTGTTGAGAATTTTTCAAGAGTATTATTCAATGTTGAAAATTTGCTTTTCAGCAATTTTTGAAGAGGATGTTGTTTCGTTTAATTTTTCATTGCATATTTTAATTTGTAATTGCATACATGTGTTCTACTATAGCTCTGGGCTATCCATGAATGCTCAATTGAATAAAAGCTGACGTTTGATAATTCTTTATGTCTTTCATTTTATAATGCAGACGGTAGATGACGGTTCATTTGACACATATGCAACTATCAACTTCATTGCATCATTACTTAGTATACTAAAGCATTGACTGAGCTAAAATAAAATCATTTTTAGAAAAAGAGCATCAAATTGGGGCACTTTTCTTCATAACTTTCTTTATTGTATTTTGTAGTATTTCAGCAGTAATTTTCGATGATTTCATGTATTTCATTGAAATTTCACCAGAATACACATACACTGGGTAGATCAATTTAATAGTGAATGTTTTGTTGATTGAATTTTTAAATATTCTGGATAGGCTATACATTTTATAGCAGTTTAATGTTCTATGTGTTTTGATCTTGTCTGTCCGACTTTAAGCATCCCTTTCTCCTCTCTCGACGGGCGCCTAGGTTTGATCTTCCAAAGATATTCACTGCACATTAGTTTACTCTACACTGATGGCAGACTGTTAAATATAGAATCACGTCACAACTGTCCAATAAACAATAATGATAGATGTAAGTTCCGATGCCTGATGCATTTTTCTTCTGTCGTGGCCCTCAGGCACGGCAGGTCTAGTATTGCTGAATACATGCTGAAAATCTGCCATCTTTGATACAATAACTTGCAATATTAGAATAATTACAAACGGTTGTAAATCAAACTAATGATTTTTATATATTTAGAAAATGTAAAAATTAATAGGCCTACTGCGTGATTAAAAACCGTCGTTAAAAATATACAAAAAATCCATTCAGAGTCCAATTTACAATATTTGTTGGGAACTACCATTATAAAAAGAGGTGAACTGAACACATCGAAATAAAGATTATTTCTGGTCAGTGAACTGAAACAAAGAACCCAATTGTAGATGTTCGGACATACTGACGCAGTTGAATGCGTCAAAACATTGCTTTTTGTCGGAATGCATAGAATCAGAATAACTCTCTGATAGAGGCAACAGATCCAGCAAATAATTAATTTATTTTGTATTTATTTATTATCCATTTCCATGTATATATTACAATATTTACAATGAATGAACATAACAATTGATGAGAAAATGGACGTTTCAAAACGTTTTCTGAACGTTATACGTCTAACGTTTTACTTCTAGAAACGTTTTGTAAAACGTTTTTCGGACGTAATTTTGTGGAGGGTTTGGAACGTTTAGAACACGTTTCTGGGGATTTTCAGAAAACAAATTTTAAACGGTTGGTTGTCATTCAAATGACAAACGTCCAAAAAACGTTTGGAGAACGTTTGGCGAAGACGTAGAAGACAAACTTAGAACCTAGCCAAAAAGATTTCTGGACGTTTTGTGTTAGATGGGGAGTGGGCAGAAAGTGGATTCAATTTTAAATGTGAAATAGGCCCAATGGAGTGAAATTGAATTTGTTGTTCTAGTGCCGAAACACTAGTTATTTGGCCAAACCAAACTTCGTATCATTATAAATGGAATTGAAGATGTATTTACAATTGCACAATTTACAAATGTATTTACAATTTAGTCTTTATTCTGTCCTTATTAATATGGCGTCTTTTGTCTGAAGTCTACGGCCACTGACGACCGGTCCTTTTTAATGAGCTATGCTTGTATTTTTGTTTATAATTTTCAATGCATAACAACACATTATCCAGAGTGTGCGAACCATACCGTATTTCAATATTGAGTTACTTTGTGGCCTGAAATATACAGAAATTTTCGCTCTGTTTGTATAACATTTACCGAATTCATTTCATTGCTTTTATGCTAGAAAATTCCTATGAAGGTTTATGCAGGACCTCGTTTCATATGGTCGTCTAAAGGCGGCCCTATAGGGTAATCCCAAGAGGGAATTATTCAGAGGGTTTAATACCCTACATTGCTGCTGGACTGTAAGGGGTAGCGCCGTGATATTTTTTCAAGGGTTATGGCACGAGCGTTTCTAATATTTCTAGATCTTGGTTTACTATTTTTCAAGTTTTCAAAATTGTTGTCCTAAATATTCCGGTTTTTCCAACTTTCGCGTACTTTTATATTAGAAGAAAAGAAATAGGCCATCAGTTGCAGTTGAGTAGTAATACATTTTCGGACCTATCAAATTCCAAACTTTGGTTGTGCAGTTGGGGTGGGGAGGGAGAATTGCCTTTTCAGCTAGGCCTATGCCATGGCATACTGCCGTATAACACAGTTGTCGTACATTTCAAAATAAGTGGAGGTACGTGCCCCTATAAAATTCTGCGCCAACAGTTTCAAACATATTCCGCTGTCCATAGCATCCCTTCTAAACGGTTGAAGTTTGATCGTTGGTGACTTTTCCGCCTGAGCCCCTACCGGGTTTTCGGAGGAGGAATAATTGTTTTTATAAGCTCATTTGAATATTATCTGAATTTTGGTATTTACAGAGAAATTGTTTGTTTGGCAGTGAGTATCAACATGAATTAAGTCGTTGCTAATGTGCAATAATATTCAAGCATATTTTCCCCCCCCCTTCCCCGTCCCCAACAAATTTATTGATTTTGGTTGTGACATCTTGTAATTATTATTACATTTTTCAATTAAGATAACTTTTCTTTAGGCCTAGCCCTTACAAAGATCTGGAAATTTTAAAGCTTTTTTGAGCATAATTGGAAGTTAGTTTCATTTAATCCCAAAGAGTAATGTCATATGTATCGTATAGGAAGGGCCATCTCTCAGAGAAGCAAGAACTCTAAAAATTTCATGTTTGCATACGGAAAAATTGCACTGCTAAATTGGTTTCCCATTAAAATATTGCTGCTAATCGGGGAAATCTTTTAGAAAATCTCAATCAATTATCAGAATATTTCCTTTTTAGCTTTTCGTAAAATTTGCCTATTTTGGTGATATTTCCTTTATTTTCGGGAAATTTTCTCAATATTCGAGAAATTTCCTTACCAAGATTTCCACTAAATGTACGAAATACACCTCCCCCTCCCCCACCCCGTATCCCCCATCCCTTTGCAAATAGCTTTGGGATATAAAAAACTCATACATTCGCATAGATTTGCTGTTGACTAAAATCAAATCTGGCCCTGATGCCAAACACATCTTCCTACATACACCGTTGTTGCATGGTCGTACGGGACCATTTAACTCTGGGGAAGGGAAGGGGGGGGCGGTTCACTTTTGACCGACTCGAAAACCTATTACGAAGGGAAAATGGCAATGAATCTGTGAATAAACAATTAATTTTGAGTAATGACTTCACCAGGGTTTTTGGTTTGGTGAAGGGGGCGGTTGCACAGTAGCCAAATCGGTAGTACTGAGCACACATAACGCGTACAGCGGGGATCCCTTGGTGGTCGTATTTTTGAGCATTAAATTGAATTTTTAGTAAAGCGCACATCCGTCTACACAACAGAGAATCGCGTACACACAACACTCTTGCAACTCTGCTGAATGGTTGAAATATAGAATACGTCATGTATGAATAATCGTAAGGTCTTAATGAGCTTGGGCTTTAAAGACCGTTTGTAGTTCGTTGGCAAATTTACATATTACAAACATTGTCCAATCAGAATGATTTTGACATTTGTATTGCATTACATTTTTATCGAACTTTTACAAGTTTAGCTGTTGCAATTGATCACCGGAGCTATGACACAACAAAGATAAACAAAGTCATTGAACTTGTAATACGCAAGCCTATAAAAAACACATAAACTGTTTTTTCAATAGGAAAAATTACATGTGATGAAGTATAATGAAGACGATTGAATTGTACACCACAGGAAAGAGAACACATTACTCTCTTGCATACCGAATTAGCCAGTTCGATTGAGACAACTGTTTTGCTATTGTCCTGGAAACACATGTACTCTGATTTTCTAGGCAGTTTTCCTACGATGAACTGATTTGTGTGTAGGAATGATAAGCAAATGCGCACAGGGCGAGGCACTGCTAGCAGGGGCATAGGAAGTTCTCCCTCTCATTTGAGAGAGGACAAGACCCCACAAATTTCCCGGATACAAGCGCGAAAATTGCACTGCTAAATAAAGTTTGTATTAAAGCTCAAGTTGATGTTAATCGGGAAACATCCAATTTTTGGACAATAACCTTAAATTTGCAAAAAAATCTCCTTCATTTTCGGGCAGGTTTTTTTTTTTTCTTCATTTTTTAACCAATTTTCAGCAATTATCTTCGATTTCTGGAACATTTTCCTGACAGTTTTCGATTTCCGGGAAATTTCCATTAATTATTGGGAAATTTAGACAAGTCGGGCATGATTCCTATCAATCACTGATGTAAAAAGTAGGCCCGGCTACATCTCAGTAACAATTTACATATCTGCCTGACTATATAAGATCAGTGCCCAAATATCATATTGCCATCATCATGACGAGTCGTGAGGTATGACCCAAATATCTAGCCGAGTCGGGCATGATTGCCCAACTAAGATGGACATCTGACGGCCATGGCTGTTGTGTACATATATCGTTCTGATTGAAGTGGTTAGAATCAAGTCTGATTTAATTCATCTGCGAAAACTTCTCCTTTATCCTGCTTTAGCCGTCGGTAGTTATATCGCCGACTTCACCGGCAACATACGCTGCTATATGAGATTTTAGATGGAGAGATAAAACATGATAGGAAAAACATGAATTCTTTTAATTATACAAATCATTCACGTGTGCATTTTTCAATACAAAACCATTGATTACCAAATCTTTAAAAGCAAAGGGAACTGAACCCCTTTTCCACGTAACATGACGACCACCATTGCGTTCATAAGGTATATTGCATTAAATCCAGGACCACCGAGAGGATTGCGGTGCCCGGGGCAAACTGAAAATCCAGGCCCCCGTATCGGAAAATTCGGAAAAGCAAAAAATAAATAAAAGTCATCACCTATGTCTGTTCCAATTTTACACTGTTTTGCCATTGTCAAAAATGGGTTTTTGCCCATTTGTGGGGCCCCTATTTGAACGCAAATTCCTATTCTTAATTTCCACGGACCCCTATAGGACCGGGAATAATGTCCCCTTCAGTTCAGCCCTTTGACCTCCTTTCGCAGCCGGAATGGCGTAGCTACATTTCCCAAGAAGTTAAAAAAAAATGGGATCATCTTTTATTGTTTGTATATTTTTTTGCTTTTCAAAAACAAAATTACCTGGACTAAGTGGGCTTAAATTTAAAGAATTCGTCTTGGATGGGGCATAAACCCCCTCACTTTATAAATGCTTACTACATCACTGCCGTCTCAGAGGTCCCAAACTCAGTTAAATCAATAGCAATATAATGTATGTATAAGGAGGTATACACGGATCTGAGTGAAAGTGAAATAGCGCCTCAATCAAGTAAGCAAGTTTTATTCCTGTTAAACATAGTGAAGTTTATAGCAAAGATCATGAGACACTGACATGTTATTTGAAGGGCTATAGTGCACGGCCACGGATATAGTATCTGCACTTTCCCTTGTTCCCACCATGCTGTCATGTGAAATAAAACAAGTAACGGTGCCCCACACCCTCCCGAGGGTTTTTAACAAAATCAAGGCTTCTGGCTTAAAGGCCATTGCTGGGCAGGATGACGACTACACCTTTCTTTTATGCTTTGTATGTGTAAATTTGTTTTGTTTTTCTTTCTAAAAGGAGATATATTCTTGCTGTATATAGCCAGGCACATTGCCAGGGTTTTCCATGGGGGTGGGGTGGAGCAGGGGTGCGTTTCCACAGTAATATATATATATATATATATATATATATATATATATATATATATATATATATATATATATATATATATATATATATATATATATATATATATATATATATATATATATATATATATATATATATATATATATGAATATATATATATATATATATATATATATATATATATATATATATATATATATATATATATATATATATATATATATATATATATATATATATATATATATATATATATATATATATATATATATATATATATATATATATATATATATATATATATATATATATATATATATATATATATATATATATATATATATATATATATATATATATATATATATATATATATATATATATATATATATATATATATATATATATATATATATATAAACAGTTCCTTGCATTGGCCATTACAAACAAAAACAAAATAGGAAAAATATCGAGCCAACAGTTTATTTTAAAAAACCAAATATTTCGAAAATTATATATGTTTTTAAAATAAATTGGCTAGAGACATTGTCATTTTTTCCTATTTTGTTTATATATATATATATATATATATATATATATATATATATATATATATATATATATATATATATATATATATATATATATATATATATATATATATATATATATATATATATATATATATATATATATATATATATATATATATATATATATATATATATATATATATATATATATATATATATATATATATATATATATATATATATATATATATATATATATATATATATATATATATATATATATATATATATATATATATATATATATATATATATATATATATATATATATATATATATATATATATATATATATATATATATATATATATATATATATAAACAGTTCCATGCATTGGCCATTACAAACAAAAACAAAATAGGGAAAAATGACAATGTCTCTAGCCAACAGTTTATTTTAAAAACCAAATATTTCGAAAACTCCTGTTTCCTTCTTTAACTTCATACCACTGAAGAAGGAAACAGGAGTTTTTGAAATATTTGGTTTTTTAAAATAATCTGTTGGCTAGAGACATTGTCATTTTTCCTATTTTTTATATATATATATATATATATATATATATATATATATATATATATATATATATATATATATATATATATATATATATATATACATATATATATATATATATATATATATATATATATATATATATATATATTTATATATATATATATATATATATATATATATATATATATATATATATATATATATATATATATATATATATATATATATATATATATATATATATATATATATTATGTACCTTGGCGGTCGTGGGGGCAGGGGTGCGAACGCACCTGCCGCACCCCCTTCGTACGAGCCTGGTGAAGATGAATAAGTTATGTGTCCATATTCGCCGTCCATTAACCACAAAATAATTACAAAATAATATATTATTACTAATTTGTTTTGGGTGGGGTAGCAAGAGGGGGAGGGGATATCATCTAATCATTACATGTATGGTGTTTGCAACTGTGGCAAAGTTTCCAGACACTTTTTTTTCATATTTATAATTGTAGTATTTGTACGGTGATTTTTGTATTTGCTATTATAGTGTATTAGGGTGTCGGACTGACTTTTGCTCTGGTAGAAATATCGTACATTTTCAAATCGAAGACCGCAAAATCCAAAATAAAAATCATTTTATGATATCATCCATGTCTTCCTATTCATGAATTTGGGGGAAATAAAATGGGAACCATTCTATCCTAGTATTAAACAGTTTATAGTACAGTAAAGCTTTGAAAACTTAAATTTGAAACTGTAATAGCCCCCTCAGTTTAAGTAAATTAAAAAAAAAAAAAAAAAAATACAAATTAAAATTAAAGCTATTTACAAAAACTATGTCTTTTTCAATAATTATAAATTCAAACTTGTATATTGCTGAGAAATTTGTGTTATTAAAGATTAGAAAAATAATGTTTCAAAAAAACTATTGATTTTCTTTAATTAAGCATATAATTTATTTGGAACCCGTTTTGCTAAGCTAAGAAGACTTATACTAGGCATAAGCTGGACATCAGGACATCCAGGACCTTGAATTTGTTTCTGGTGCTCGTGAAAGGTCTATCTCAACATTACTTTTGAGGTGAAGGATACGTTTGTTCTCAATTTTCAGAAATTTAGAGTAAAACATTGATTCTGTGATAGATTTAACGTTAGATACAAACGAAACTTTCCTAAACGCTAAAATAAAGGCATACACATGCTGTTGGTAGTTTGTAACGTAACGCTAACATTAAATCAACGTTACTATTTACACGTAAGACTAAGAAGTAAGACTTTTGAGACAGAGAGCTAAGGCCATGAGAATGAAAGTTTTAGATTTGTGTCCATACACTTTTCAAAAGGCATGAGGCTTTTTTTGTTTTGTTTTTTGCAGTTTGCATTATTCAATATTTATCATAAAGCTTCTTCGACGATGAAATAATTTGCAATCTAACGTTAAGAGTCAAGATCACATGCATGCAATGTACTAGTAGGCCTACTCCACGTAGCCTAGTAATACCGTCCACAGGTGTTCCTACTCACCTAGCGTTATGACAACCTATATACTTATTATATATATATATATATATATATGTATATATATATATATATATAACAAGGTACTGTAGGTCACCTCCTACCCGGACTTTCGAACCGTATATGAAAATTATGTTTTTTGACCACTCACAAATCTTACATTTTTTTTGCTCAACTCATATTTGCCGGACACTCCCTTCTTCGTTTATATAAGCCACAGTATTTGTTATTTTTTTCTGATGAGATGTACAAACGATGAATTTTCTACTAACATCACAGTCATGACAGTTTAAATGCCCGACAATTTGCTGGAAACCAAAGAAATGTTGCGATAATGTTGTTGAAGTGCTGCTTTTTTGGAGCATGCGGGCAGGGGACACAAATCTGTTAACACTTTCATTCTCATGGCCTAAGACCGGCTAAAATCTGTAAGCTTCTAACGTTACTAGGCCTAACAGTAATGTTCTATTCTAACGTAGCCTCCCTTTAAGTCTTCACTGCCATGATAGGTTTCGCAAAATAATATTGGCCTGATGTAACTTCGCTTAGGCCTACAAATATTTTGTTCAAAAATAAAAAAACACTCTTTATTATTATTACAATTTATATGGCGCCAAAATCTATGTAAATTACAAATATGATATTACATGAGTACATAAGAAAAATAAAAGCTTAGAAAACTAGCCCTAAAATACTGAATGTAATTAAAACATGCAGCAAAAAAAAATATAAGGCCTATAAAGTAATAAGATTTAATATAAGTAAAAATTAAGATAAATTAAAACTTGGCTTTAAGAACAATACATCTACACCAATAAAACATTAATAAAAGGTAAAATAACTTCTATAAGTACTTTAAATTAATGATTTAAACAAACATATCTCTTCACTCAGTTAAAAATGCAGTCAACAGCTATATTTAATGGAAACTTTAAAGGTTATATGCATTTAAACTTTGAAAGTATGCCTGGTGACTTTAGGTCACCAGTACTTTTAAGTTGCCACTACATGGTATTCCAATGTGAGCAGGGGGTAAATGATGAAATGTACATGTTTAATTCGGAAGGTTTTCAATGTCCTTTCAAAATAAAAACAAAGTTATTGGCATCCATTGTCAATTAAAAACTGCTGAAAAAATCATTAAAAAATAATAAAAATACTCAATTAATGATGTTAATACATTTTTGGAATAATGCCACTACCCCTTTAACCTATAAAACACTACCCCTTTAACCTTAACTTATGGCACATTACCCCTTTTACCTGTGGAACCCTACCCCTCTAACCTATGAGCCCTACCCCTCTAAACTATGAACCACACCCCTTTAACCTATGGCACCCCCTTGTCCAATTTCCCCTACTTTTAACTTATGAAGATATCTCTTTTAATTCATGACCTCCTGTCTCTTTACCATTTCCCCAGCACTAAACTTATAATCTCTACTCCTTAAGCAGACCCCTAGCTTGATTTAAAAAGGGGCAGGGTGCTAGGCTTGTTTAGGGACACATCAATGCGCGCACAAAGCTCTTCGTCTTTTCGGCATGGAGTCCTGGGGCCCCTTTAAGGCTCAATCCCATGGTGAAGGAGCTCTGGGATTTAGCTATAATCATACCTCAGAATAAAACTATTCTGACTGATATTAATAAGGACCATTCATGGGCCAAACAGGACAGTTGCTTACTATGTTATCATTCTGTGTTCTGTATCCATGTAAGGTATTCATTTATGAGGTTAATTAAGATAAAGTAAAAACAAAATATATATTTTTTGTTCTATCTCATGAGGGCAGGGTAGACCCCCAGGGGGGCAGGGCGGGCCCATGGAGGGGCGGGGTGGGCCGCCCTGTAAAACAACAAAGCTAGGGGTCTGGAACGCATTTCACCATACTGCCATTAGGTCACCACTTTGTGGGAGGTCATCTGCCCTAACTTCGCCACCCCCATTACAGACTCTACAAAAGGTATTTTGCGCTATTTGGTATCCTAGCAATGTTCTTTGGATAAAAAAACCTGACAATTGTGGAAGGGCTCCCTCTAATTTTGTAATTATGACGTAAGCAACATGACTCGAACAGTTAGTTGCAATTGGGTGAATCAAATTTTTGCAGTCTGTAAGGTACGTGATAGAAATTGAATCACGTCATCTACTCATACATATGAAGTCACCTGATGGTAGGTTTACATGCCACCAAATTTGCTTCCTATTACTATAATCATTACCAGAGTAGGGGCATGCGCGAAGGAAACAAATCAATTAAAGCAGATGGGTGGTGACTTAAAGGCAGGCTACGTTAGTCATTGAATGATTTAAAAGCAATGCTCAGTAGGCCTACTTTATTTTCATTTTTAGCAGTGAATGGGGATGGAGATGTGTCTATGACAGTGACTGTAAAACTCTTACTCTAATATAAGACTTCTAGTTTAGGCCCATAGACATGGTATGATATTGATTGGCTCACTGGAAAGTTGAGCACTTTGCTCACAGATCTGTGGCATATTAAAATAAATGCTAATCGGTCTGGCGTATCTTGCATTTTGAGAATTGATAATTGACAGCTATAGGCAATTTTATTTACCCTAATTTCAAGTTCTTTCTGGTGTATGTTGATAATATTTCCATTGCATCAACTCTGCAGCAATTAAAGATCCAATTATTACATGTATTCAATTGTCATATCAACATACACATATGGACGTACAGTACATCCATGATTCACCAATGCTATCTTATTTGATCGGACTTTGATGTGCATTCTGTAATTTAAGTGTCAATTGGGATACCGGTGGTAGATATTTCGATAGTAACCCAAACACGTGGATATTTGCCCAATATATGCACAAAAATCTTCAAAAAGCTGTAAAATACCTGATTTTAATTTACCAGATTTTGATGAAAATGTTTGCTTTCTTTGTTTTTAGTAAATTTTGAATCATATTAGCTAATGTTTCTTCTGTCTGTCCATATACCTTTAAACAATTGTTTCTAGTTTTACAGTGTACAGGTCTGTCTATACTCTACAGTACATCAAAATTTAAAGCCAAATCTTGGCCTACTAGTGGATTTGGCCCACTTTTACTTTGTATTTATATCAGGACCTATCCTGCCTACAATTTATGGAAAAGTTCTTTTTTAATTCTAGTTAAATACAGTACTTATTTTACTGATGATATTTGACACACAGTGCAGATATTATAGTGTAATTTACATAATTGGGGAAGGAAAATACTCCAGAAAGTAATTAATGGACTTGAGTACGACGGTCAAGGTCTTTGGCATTAGCTATGTTTTACAGTATAGTGTGCTGAACATTGCATTAAGGTTTATTCTCATGTTTTACCAGGAGCTTCTTGCTATATTGATTCTCATTGACTGTAATGATACCTGACCCCAGACAGAAACTGTGCTGTATTGAGCCTAATGCTGTAAGTTTATGTAATTAATTACCTCAGCCAATGAAGTTGCTAAAGGAAGAAGTGATAACAGTTTGAGGCATATTGGATCAGGGGAAGGGGGAGGGGTGGGGACGTTTTACGGTGAGTTTGTCTGTCATTATACTGTAATATAACTGATGATTGATTAGGATTAGATTTGATGTTAGGAACAAGGGATTAATTTTGGGATGTATTGGTAAATGGAAGGACAGAAATCGAGGGGTGGGGATGTTTAGGTTAAGGTCTGACATAGTTGAAACTTTCCAATGGGATGTGGCAACGATGAATTCCTGCCATGAAGAGAAATCCAACAATCAATATTCTGAACTCAAAGAAAATCAAATCAAATAAAAACAATTGGTTTCTGCCATGAAATGGAAATATGGAATTTGATTCTTAAAGGAGCGCTAGACCGAAAAGTGAGGGCGCTTCGTTTTTGCAAATTTCACATATATATTATCCACAAAAGATTGATAAACTTCATGCCTCCATGGCCCACAGATGACGTGAGGGCAAAGGTAACTTGAATATTCATATCAACCAGAAAATTGCCATACTGTTGCATGCTAGATAAGCATTTTATTTTTGGGGTACCCCTAAAAATACACTCTCACTATTTGGTTTACAGTGCTTCTTTACCGGTAAGGAACTCAAACAATGAATGCTTGGCCTGAATGAAACTGAAAACAATGATATGGCCTTGGAAGACATCAGTCAGATAATAATCTTCAAATTTTCAGAATGCAAATGACCATTACAGATCAAATTTGGGGATGGATCTTGGTGGGTGTCACCATTGACACATTGGCGACTTTCCATAAGATTGATACAGCTTTTAAACGCGATAATATACCCCAGGCTTATGTAATAGTCCCCTTTTTATGTCGTCGATAACTAGGTTAAGCAAAATATTCGCGGAACCAATTATCACGCATTCGAATGTATAAACAAACAATGGAAACGTTCTTATCATGTAACCAAAGTTACATATTTACACTGTTCTTCTCTTCTCTAAATTGTGGGGAATCCAGCATATGTTCATATTATTAATCGGTAAAGACGTTATCAAATCTCTCCTAAGCAGACATCTTGACAATTACATCCCGTCATGCCTCAAAAATCCTGAGGGCATGTATGTATCCAAACCAATTTTAAGACATAACCCTTTTTGGTTTAGACTTTGGACATTACAGTGGGCCTAGGATTTCTGAGGTAGATTATATTGGGCATGGGGATCTAATGAACCCTAAAATTATTCTAGGCATGTTGGAATTGCAGTGGGGCGGAGGTATGCGCTCTACACAGTGCTGATATTCTAGTATTATACATAGATTTATTCCATATTTTTTTTTTTTTTTGTTTAAAGGTGATCTACAATACCTACACAGACAGCAACATAATTTGGCTTCCCCCACTTAAACTTGTGTCATGAGTCTAAATTTCCTATAATTTTGCGTACAAAATGAAAACAAAATGAGATTGATGAAAATGTTGTCCGAGAAAAGTGTTATATCTTTTCCATTTTCCAGTATGATTAAATGTATGAAGTGGCTTACTGTAAGCTACTCCTAGCTTGATCTCATTCTTATGTTCAAGGTACAGTATATAACTCTAACTGAAGGTACAGTATGTAACTCTTTAACTCAACCAATCAAAGAATAATGTAAAAAAGGACATGATAAGGATATACATAACGTTTCATATTGAGAATGGCAAACAGCAAGGCACAAAAAGGGAAAGTCTTTTTTTCCGAATGTACAGTAGAGAGCTAGTGGAATACAGGGTTGAGTGGAGGGGGAAATAATGGCCAGATATAGCAATTGAAATGATTATGAATTTTGTTTTCATTAGATTAAATGGAATTACTCATTTAAGTCTGGTTAGTACCATGAAAAAGTAGGGTTGGTAGGTAGGTGACCATTTTTTCTTCAAAGCAGTGAATTTGAATAAGTTTGGGTGTGTCTGAAAATACGGAGAAAATCAATTTAGGGTCATTTAGATAACTGGAACCATAGTATTTCTTACTTACATGTAGTTGGATTTTTCAACAATTTATTTCAAATAGGAACTTTTTTATTATTTCAAAATGATAATTGTATATTCTTAGCCAATATTCACAAGTTTGAATTTGTTCTTTGAGGTGGGGTGGCCTAGTTCTTGCCACATAGTGTCCTTATGAGGGACTTTCCCTCTGTTAGTAGTCATGTACTTGTAAGCATTAAGTTTTCATAGTTTCCATTACAACCACAGCTCATTACTTTATATACTTGTCCATCAAAAACCATCTAGAATCCTATTTAACAAATAGAAATTTGAGAATTACGTTTCAGTTTCATGTCTTAAATTATTTGCCGGTAATGGAAGTGGTCATCTTCCAAAGTTTGGCCACAATCTCGTGGTGCGGTCAGCGTATTCAGCGAACCCTTGACCGCATAGGTTTCACATCTGCATTGCATTTACTAATGGATTGCCAACTATCTTTTTTCGATACTGGTTAAAGCAAATTATTTCACCATTCAGGAAAGCCTAGTGCCCTTTGTAGGAATCAAATTTGAGAACATAATAGAGAAAAAAAGCTGAAGAGAATTTCAAAATATTTGTATGCATAGCAAAAACTATTATTACCTGCCAATTGGGCTTAAAGGGTATCTCACATATACTGTGGGACTGGCACAACATACATATTGGGGGAGGGGGGCATGGTTAATGGCATAGCACTTTCTCCATATTTTTGTATATTTTTTTATAAAAGTGTATTTTAGTGTGATTTTATCCCCGGCCCCCAGTTTCGGTAGGCAAATATCATATTTTGACTATAGCCCCACCCTATCCTTCTACACTTGATGGAGTGTTTTACCTTTATGTGCAGTACTGCCCATGGCAGCTCACCCTTTACATGGCATCTAGGGGCTTCCGAAACTGCAACAATTTATCCTTCTCTGGAGGAATTTGTCATGCTTTTTGGACCACAAAAATGGAAAATTGCATTCTTAATAGCACAATGATTTCTTTAATGAGCAATTATCACTTTCAAAAGAAAAAGTTCTTATTGTTCTTAAACACAACACTTAATTTTTAGATGGATGTTTGTTTCTTAATTGCTGCCAATTTGTTTTTTATGCTTTGTTCTGTTTTTCCAGCAAAAGTTGCAAAATTGCCTGACCTCTTAATAAAAAACCATTTGATTTAAATGAAAATTTGAAACTGAGATGCAATTGATATTTCTCATCAATTTGTAGATGAAAGAAGCTGATGTTCTTATCTAGATTATCTAATTGTCTGCTAATTTGGGGTTAAATGCCAAATTATTCAAAGCATGAAACACCCAGCCTCTCATTTGCAGTTTTATTTTAATCGGACATAGAACAGCTTCAAAATTGCATATTTCAGTCAAATCCTGTGATGTATCACAAGGCGACCTTTGGTGTAAGGTTTTGGAAATCCTGTTTTTAAATGTCTATCGTAATTCTTTGAAGCAGTTCAGCCATCTCTGACCAAAAGGTTTTTCCCATGCCCCAGTAACATACTAGCAAGACTAATTTGTTACCATGCCCCAGTAACATATTAGCAAGAATAGATTTTCCCATGCCCAAGTAACATACTAGCAAGAATAAATTTGTCCCATGCCCCAGTAACATACGAGCAAGAATAGATTTTTTTCTATGCCCCAGTAACACACTAGCAAGAATAGATTTTTCCCATGTCCCAGTAACATACTAGCAAGAATAGAATTTCCATGTCCCAGTAACATATTAGCAAGAATAGATTTTTCCCATGGATGTTTGTTTCTTAATTGCTGCAAATTTGTTTTTTATGCTTTGTTCTGTTTTTCCAGCAAAAGTTGCAAAATTGCCTGACCTCCAATAAAAAAATGATTTGATTTAAATGAAAATTTGAAACTGAGATGCAATTGATATTTCTCATCGATTTGTAGATGAAAGAAGCTGATGTTCTTATCTAGATTATCTAATTGTCTGCTAATTTGGGGTTAAATGCCAAATTATTTAAAGCATGAAACACCCAGCCTCTCATTTGCAGTTTTATTTTAATCGGACATAAAACAGCTTCAAAATTGCAGATTTCAGTCAAATCCTGTGATGTATCACAAGGCGACCTTTGATATAAGGTTTTGGAAATCCTGTTTTTAAATGTCTATCGTAATTCTTTGGAGCAGTTCAGCCATCTCTGACCAAAAGATTTTTCCCATGCCCCAGTAACATACTAGCAAGAATTTTGTTTACCATGCCCCAGTAAGATACTAGCAAGAATAGGTGTTTTCCATGCCCCAGTAACATACTAGCAAGACTAATTTGTTACCATGCCCCAGTAACATATTAGCAAGAATAGATTTTCCCATGCCCAAGTAACATACTAGCAAGAATAAATTTGTCCCATGCCCCAGTAACATACTAGCAAGAATAGATTTTTTCTATGCCCCAGTAACACACTAGCAAGAATAGATTTTTCCCATGTCCCAGTAACATACTAGCAAGAATAGAATTTCCATGTCCCAGTAACATATTAGCAAGAATAGATTTTTCCCATGTCCCCGTAACATACTAGCAAGAATATATTTTTTTCCATGCCTAGTAACATACTAGCAAGAATAGATTTTTCCCATGTCCCCATAACATACTAGTAAGAATAGATTTTTCCCATGCCCCAGTAACATACTAGCAAGAATAGATTTTTCCCATGCCCCAGTAACATACTAGCAAGAATAGATTTTTCCCATGCCCCAGTAACATACTAGCAAGAATAGATTTTTCCCATGCCCCAGTAACATACTAGCAAGAATAGATTTTTCCCCTGCCCCAGTAACATACTAGCAAGAATAGATTTTTCCATAATTTTCAGTGACTAAGATTTAGAAAATTTAAAGAACGCATACAAATTTTAAGCTTGATATTTTGTCCGCAACATAGATTTTAGACAATTTTTGTATGTATGACTTTTGGATATACAGTACTTTTTTGCTGCTTGCTTGCCATGTAATTTACAATAATAAGTTCCTTGATAATGCTTATTACATGTTTTCAAGACACCACATTTAGTTATACATACCACAATAACTATGTTGTAGAGGACAAATACAGAACTACAATTTCATGTGTCATTTAATACCCCTGAATTAGCCGTAAATGCCGGTGTTGCAAAGCAACAAAAAGTATGGTCAAGAGGACACCCTTAAAAATTGTTTGTTTGCTGTGTATATTTTGGATCTACTCCAATACTATGCATATTTTAATTGATCTTAAATTACAATATTCTGCATAAGTTATACAAAATTTCTTCTTACTAAAGCATTCACAGCTTTCTGTTAGCAACAACTTGAGCTTAAATTTAAGAAAATATGCTAATAACCATGAAAATAGCATACCGTATATTCCCTGATAAACAAAAGCCTGGGGAGAATGAGAGGGGGGGTTACCATTTTAAAAAAAAGGAACGTTTATTTGAGGTTTAATTTCAAGTAATTTATCAGTCATCAGTTCTTGTGTGCATTGCAAGTTCCAACTCTTTTGACTGTTTTTTGGGCAGTTGTACAGTTTTTAAACATGTTTTGGCTGATGCCTAGTATTTAATATTTTGATATTACCAATCAATTTATGTGTGACCTCACGATCATTATCACCGCACATAAACATGGGGGGGGTGGGGTGCGTTTATTAGAGGGGGTGTTTATTAGGGATTATACAGTAGGGCCTAAAGTTTTATCAAAATTGACCATTTTACAGCATTTTGAAGTTTAAAGTTTTTTATACGTATGTAATAAACTATGCAAATATTTTTTTCTATTTCATGACGTGACAACATCGAAATAAAATGAAATTCCTTATCTTAACTTTTTATACAACATTTGAATCCTCCATCAATTCCACATGAATGGGAGCAGCTGAAGACATTTTGAATCTCCATCGTACTCTGAATCAAAATTTAGCAGCAGAAAACAAGTCTGATGATTTTCACAGTGACTGTAAAAGATTTACATCCTGTCCTCGCATACATCACAAATTCTGCATACAGTCAAAATTAATGCAAGTTAACTAAAAAACTACTTTTGACATAATTTAAAGACAAACTTTGTTCAGAATTTAGAGCTTTGCTGGTGCATATAAAATCTCAATCTTTCCATATATTTTTAAGGATTGCCTCAGCAATATACTGCCTGCCAAATTTGCTTATTTCATTACCTACAAATGTAAATGTCCATTTGACAGTACAATTTACTTAAAGTATTTTTTTATCCCCACCCCCACTCTTTGAAATCACTAATCTGTCTGAACATTGTGTAAATATACAATAATGTTGCTGTTGATATATCTGGTATGTGAAGTAATACTACTGTAGAACAAGGATAGCATTCCCCTATCCAGAAAGATGTATGCTAGTAAGGGTTTCACTGACCAAAATGGGCATTGGCATCATGGGCACTTTGATGGCAGGTTTGAAGGCACTTGAAGTGTAAATAAGTAGTGTTCCTGCATCTTTTGTATATTGGGGAGCTGTAAGCAGCCTGAAAAGAAGGCAAAATTGTTCTCAAAAGTATCTTTTTGTCAACCAAATATAGAGTGCTTAATGAAAACAGGCAGGGTGGAGATGATGAGGGACAGGGTGGAGACGATGAGGGGCAGGGTGGAGTATCCCCTCTGACAAAAGTGAAACTAGGGGCCTGTATAGGTATATTGAATATATTGAAGATACAGTATATCATAGTGTTTATTGATAAGTACACTCATAACCTGTTATATTATATTGCTTTGCATCCCATGTTTGATTTGCTGGCATACCCTGGAAAAGAGAAGTAATTTTATTCTTGATTGTTTATTATTAGTTATTCGTAAGCCCTCCCTATTACCAGGCAAGCCAATCACAACACAGAAAATTTCTTAAAAAGACTTCAGCAGCATACCCATTACATCATGTTTCCTATGTATTAGCACATGGGAATTCTTTCCTTGATTTGTAATTAGATATTATTCAACTTTTTTGTATGCCAGCTGTTAAGGAGATATCTGTGCATACTGTTTTATTATATTTAGTAACTTAACTAAAACAAAGTGAAATATCAGTTATACTTGATTACATTGATATTTCTTGGCACTTAAATATAATATCAATCAAACAATTTTTGTTTTGTTTCTTGCGGTGATATGTAATTTGAGAATGAATTTCTCTCTGTAATATGAAGAAAAAAAAGATTTAATAAGCCTATATCATATGTTATTTCAAAACAGCAGAAAACTAATCTTGTAAAGCGATAACGATGCCAAGCTTGTCGTTCACTATAATTGGCATTGTTAAGATTATGTATAGTTGTGATGTAACCACTAACCTGGCCACCTGGTTGCAGTACAAATTGAAATATTAACTTTATTATTATTTTTTCGTAGAATTCCTGAAATATTGGAGTCTTATTTAGATCTTCACGAAAGCAAAAAAAAAAAAAAAATTTTTTTATCTCAGACCATGGGGTTGGTTAAGACTTGAAATTGCCTTTGGCAGAATAAAAAAGAAGAAGTTATATGCAAATAATTTGTGTGCATAAAAGCTCCTACACTGTAAATGAAAAATGGTTTATCAGCATACTGTATGTTGTGAAAACATTCTCCCCCCCCCCTCCCCCCTTTTCTTAAAAAGGATGCAGTGACACTTGAATATACTATATTGTTATGGTTATGTACCCCAATGTAAAAATCATAATATGGGAAGACAGAATAGTGTAGGTAGTATGAAAATAATATGCATATACTGCACATGATATGGCCAAGGAGGTCCTTGGTATGGCATTGGCTTATCATTGTATATTGCTACAGTGCTGTCCGAGGCCACCCTAAACATTTGTTTTGTTTCCTGTACCAACCAGACCCAACAAAATTTCTACCAATCAAAATTACATTTGTTTTTCTTCAACTTAAGCCAATGCTTCAAGTATGTAAAAAGAAATATTTTATTTTAATTTTTAATTTTTTCTGTCTCTACATCAACAAAACCTGGCAAAACTCTGAAATCATGAAACCAGTAACAAACCTCACACCATTAAACCCAAAGTCGGGACCAATACCCCTCTGCACAGTCGCAACTGCAGGGAAGACATCCTTGTCACCCGCATCCGCCACTCTTTTACTCACTCCCATCTCTTATCCGGCTCCCCTGCCCACCTGCAACACTCATCTCTCCATCAAGCATATTTTCTTAACCTGTCCCCTATACCAGAACTCTAAATCTCTTCTCTCCTCACTCTCCTCAATCTTGGACCTATTCGAAAACAGTTCCTTCGCAACAACAACCTCTTCCACTACATACATGTATAATCTCCTCCCCTTCTACACCTAACCTTATACACCCCTTTCTTCTTACCTAAATTTTTCTTCCACATTCAGCCTTTCCCCTTTATCTCCCTTACAAATCTTCCATCTTCTCACTATCCTTACTCTTACACTATTATACTCATTAACACCCTCTTGGCACATTTGGCTGTGACTGTCGTGGTGCCATTAAACATCAACAAACCAAACCTTTCATTTAATGCAAAGTTTTAAAAGCATTTGGTATATTAATAGTGTCATTTATTCCATATGTACATGTGGTACATGTTTGAAACACATACCATAGGTAGACCTTTTGTGGCTGCTTAATACACACTCCATGTACAGTGTTCACATTGGTGAGATGGAGGAGGGACTCCCCCTCTTTTATCAGAATCCCCCTCTTTTATCAGAATCCCCCCTTTTATCTGAAATCCCCCTCTTTTATTAGAATCCCCCCTCTTTTATCAGAATCCCCCCTCTTTTATCAGAATTCCCTCTTAAAAATATTTACAAAGAGGGGAATTTCCTATTTGCTTAGCACATGCCATGTAAATCTCATCCCAGATTAATCGACCAAACCAATAATTTCCCCTTAAAATTCAATTCCTAGTGTGAACAGTCCCTGTATCAAGGCTTTTGATATTGCGTACTGTAAGAGTGTTCTTTATACTATTTCTGTATTGAAGAAATATACATTTTTGATTAGCCACAGTTGAAGTGTTCATAGGTACTTAATCGTATGCTCATGGCTGATTAATGGTCTCGTCACTTTGACAACACATTAATCTTTTAAACTCTTTTTAAGTTTTGTAATTGTTGTAATGTAAGAAAGGGTTTTCAATGCTTCTTCTTTAGTAAAGTCTCTTCCAGCCCCCACTCTACCCCCATGTTTGTTCTGGACCCCCATATTTGAATTTGTGTAATGTACTGTAATGCCAAAGAAGTTATTACCATAGCTGTAGTCCTTGTAGTTTGAACGATCAAAACTACAGCTTTTCATATTGCAGTGCTATCTTTTGTATCCTACTTACAGTAGCTATTGGCTACATTGTTTTCTCATAGTTGAGGACCTCCAGGGAAGAGAAAGGAAGGTAGAGGGGAAGGTAGAGTTTGCTCCTGCAAAAGAATTGAAAAGAACATATTCCTTAAGGTCAATGGTAATGCATACAGTACAGGGATGTAGCTATGCTGGTCGGCTCTGGACGCCGCTGTCCAGCACCTGAAATATGCGTTCGGTATTGGGCCTAGGAATTTGGTCTAGGGTCCGACATATAAAGTGAAGAGAAATCGTAAAAAAAATAAGGTGTAACTAAAAGTAGTATTTTGCTTGTATTTTACTTGTTATCTTGTTTTGCATTTTTAAATGAACTTCTGTTAGTTTCTATATCTTTATTGAATTTGATTGATATATTGTGTTTTCATCTTGTGTCATATACCACTCTGGCTTCTGGGGGCACCACCACCAGACCCCTGGGATGTTATCCCTGCACCACAACAGGGCCCTTAATCGGACCCCTACACCCCTGGCCCAAAATTGTCCAGCATTAATTTTCTGCTAGCTATATCCCTGAATGTATATATCATCCTACATTAAATGAACTAGTACATTGAAAGCAAGAATCACATTGGTGAAGAAAGTGATCAAAATTCATATTCCATTAACCCTTACTCTGTCACGCAGCGATAATATTGCCGTTTTCAAACCACCTTTTGCTCAAAATAAAATTGTGACCTTACACCAAAGTCGTATAGGAGTAATCTTAGTATCATTTTAAAGTACTCAAATATTTCTTTCACAAAATGTAACTTTTTTTTCTATAGGGAGTCATATTACAGATTTTTGAGAAAAAGTAGCTTGAAAATGGGTAAGCCTCAAAATTTACCATAATTTTGTTTCTTTTCTTTCTCTCTTTTAAATCTTAAAATAACCTCAAGATAACATTTTTGCTTCAAAATCAAGACTACTGCACTGTAGTTTTTCTGCTGCTGTTTTCAGGGGTTATTTGACTAAAATTATTTTTAGTGTTGTTTCATCTTTCCCTTCTTGCTTAAAAATGGTAGATTAGCATCATTGAAAAGAAAATTGTATAATTTTATAAAGAATCTAAATACATAAAATCTCTGTTTTCAATATTCACAAGAAATTATACTGATGCAAAGATTGACCATTTGATGACCGAATTTTGCCAAAAATTGCTTAAATTGCATATTTGTGTCCAATTGTTTCTAATTTGGCTTTCATTACTCATAAGATCAATATCTTAAGCTTCTATTCAAACCGAACTTGTAATGAAAGAAAATGAAAGTAAAGTTGTAAAAAATGCATATGAAATAAAGTTACGAAAATTGGGTTTGCATTTTTGAAAGTAGAGTAAGGGTTAAGGTGATAAATTCAAGTTCAAAGTTTTACCTGATTAACCCTTACTCTACCAGGGCTTTGAAAAATGCGAGCCCAATTTTCGTAACTGTTTTTTCATATGCATTTTTGACAACTTTTCTTTCATTTTCTTTTGTTGCAAGTTTGGGTCAAATATGACAGAAATTTATGAATTTTTTAAGAAATTTCTCCAGAACAAAAGGAGGTAGGGGTTATACAAATTATACCAGAAACCAATACTATCATGTCTTAGGACTTGCGTGTTTAATTTTGAAGCATAAATGTGATCTTGAAGTTATTGTAAGATTTGAAAATAAAAAAAGAACATTTGTAAAATATTTAGCAATTTTCGAGGTTTACTCTTTTTAAAGGTACTTTTTCTTAAAATTCTGTAATATGACCCCCATGAAAGAGATACATTTCGTGATAGAAATATCCAAGTACTGTACTTGTATAGTAGTGATACCAAGATTACTCATATAGGACTTTGGTAAAGTCCCGAGTATATTTTTAGAAAAAGGTGGTTTGAAAACGCTGTTAGTATCGTTACGTGGTAGAGTGAGGGTTATACACCTACAATCTTGGACAAAATGTTGCAACACTTCAGCTTTTTGAGAACTACATATGTTATAGTGTTATGTTAATTACATATGTTGTAGTGTTATGTGAACTACATAATGTATGTTATAGTGTTATGTTAGTTACATATGTTGTAGTGTTATGTGAACTACATAATGTATGTTATAGTGTTATGTGAACTACATATGTTATAGTGTTATGTAAACTACATATGCTATAGTTTTATGTGAACTACGTATGTTATAGTGTTATGTAAACTACATATGTTATTGTGTTATGTTTCTTCAATATTTTTTCTGAGAATTGTAACCCCCTACCCCTCCCCCTTTTCAAAGTTGAATTTCTTTCTTTCTTAATGTAATTTCCAGGAAAAACGGTAACAACGGCCAACATTGAATGGGAAGGGGGAGGGGAGGATAATTAATATAGTCAGGTAGGGGAGGGGGACACTGGCAACGTCAAAGAAACCATAAAAATGCCGTTAAAATTATAAATTATTAATTACAATTGAAAGAGTAGAGATTGAAGAAGCAATAGAACAAAATTTCAGCATTTCTGGTTTATAAATGTGGAATAATTTACAATAGAAAAGTAGCTTAATGAAAGCAATCACATATTTTTACTAGGTGTTTCAACGAGTTTTGTCCAAGATTGTCTGAGAAAATCCCATGATATTCTTAAACAAAATTTGTGATTATTTTGTAAAAAGCAAATTACAAATCTGAAAGCTATGCTCAAAATCTGTCAATTGGTACATTTTGTGTCAAATTGGTCCGGAGGTGGGAGGAAGAGGGAGGGGGAGGGGGAGTAAAATACATTGAATTAGGATAGAAGAACAGGAAGCGTCTTGAAAAATATGACATACTGTATGTCCAAAAAATTACATTTAGCTACTTAAGTTGTTAAAAGAGGGTTGAAATGACCTACAAAAATGACAGTATTGATGATTTATAAATGTCCAACCAGTGATGTAAGTTTGGTTGGGGCCCCTTGGGAGCGTAGCGAGTGTCTAGCCTAATGAGCAGCTTGTGCGGTGGAGCCATGGGCCGGTAGGGCCCAGGGGCAAAGCCCCGCGGTGGGATTTTCAGCATTTGTGCTTTCTAATGTAGAATGATATACAGTACAATAGAAAAATAGGTTCATGAAAAGCATTGCATTTTATGCCCAAAATCTGTCATTTTCTCTTCAAGTTGGTCAATTTTGCATCAAATTGGTCAGACAGTGTTAAGAAAGGAGGGGGAGGGGGGGGTGGGAGGGAGGGGGTAAATACATTGAAGTAGGATAGGGGGACCATTTTTGTATATTATTTTAATATGAAAGAGTTCCACGATCTACAGTACCATAAAAGTCAGGGATAATCGTATTAAACATTCAAACTTTAGAAAAACAAAGGTAGACCGTATTAGCTTTTATCTTTTTACTATATTGGTATATTATGCAATCGGTAAAATGGAATTGTATTGTAATATTGGAAGTTGGGAAAGAAATTAAGAGTTAAATTAAATAAACGACTTTATTTGTGTTGATTTGTATAAAGATTTCACACAATTCGCAGCTTTACCATTCTTCTTCCTATTTTATTTCAAGAATGGATAGCAATTTTTCAATACCATTTTGCGAGTGTTGCAGTGGGGTAGTGGATAATAGGATGGATTTCAAATCATTGTAACATGGTTTTGTATAAATATTTCACACAATTTGCAGCTTTACCATTCTTCCTATTTTATTTCAAGAATGGATGGCAATTTTTCAATACCATGTTGCGAGGGTTGCAGTGGGGTAGTGGGTAATAGGATGGATTTCAAATCATTGTAACATGGTTTCGATTCCTGTCGATTACATGAGGGTCAACGACATTCCCTTCCATGTTTATTTATTGAATAGCTTTAATACATATGCTTAGATCAACCACAGTCTTTTATCCTCATTTATATTTCTTCATTCAATCCCCGAAAAGCGCATGAATTCTCAAGGATTTGCAACCTTAAAAAAAACATAAAATAGTTTCCATTGACCTAGTTATTTATTCCAATCCCAAAGTCTATTCTTATTCATCATTGAACTTATTGTCTTTGAAATTTATATCACTATTTTTTCTCAAAACACATCTGCTATCGAGAAATAATGCAAGCTATCAGAGCGAAAAGTTGACATTCTTTTCTGAGACAATCTTGGACAAAACTGTTGGAACACTTCAGCTTTTTGAGAACTACCTATGTTATAGTGTTATGTTTGTTTAATATTTGTTGTTTAATATTTTTTCTTAGAATTGTAACCCCCTACCCCTTGTTCTTGACTGCAGGCAAACCTCATGGGACTCCCAAATTGACAACAAACTCCCATCATTCAGCCCACCATTCCGATCAAACCCACCATTTACATTCTCCCGTGTCGACAACGTCCACATTTCCTGCCTTGGAATAGGTCACACCCACCTCACTCACTCCCACCTGCTTATTGGCTCCCCACCCCTCTGCAACAATTGACATTGCACCCTCACAGTCCACTGTGTCCTCCTTGCCTGCCCCCTGTACAACCTTCCCAGAGCCTCCATTGCCCCAACAACTCAAAAGTCAAGCTCTTTAAGAAAAACCCTCCGAAGAAAACGATCTCCTTTCTTCATTGTGCCTCCCTCTACAGCCATATTTAGTCCTTCTCTCCCACCCCCTTTTACCTACTTTTTTCCTTTTTTTTGCACCCCGGCCTTTTTTGCAATCTCACCTTTCTAGCTTTTAGTCCCTGTGTTTCTCTCAGTCTCCCCCTGTTTTCTTTTCTTCCTACCTCTGGAATGATCTAACCTCTCAGGCACAATTTGACCTTCACTGTCGTGGTGCTGTTAAGCCCTCATGAAACAAACAAACAAATTCTTATTAGTATTGTATTATTAGCATTAGTTTGAAAAGTTGGGAGGTGGGATCAGTTACAGAGCTTCTTGATGACAGAATCTTATTAGCATTCTATGTATTACCAAATGGGAAATAATTTAATTAGGTCTAGTTTTCAAATAAAAGCAGGGAAATAATTTAATTATTTGGTCTAGTCATATCCCCCACCCCATTCTCTTTACTAACTTCGCATAATAAAAGCAGACATAAATTTTGCTAATATCAGCATTTTTTTTACTCATCCATTTGAACAAATTACTGATTTGACTTAGTTTGCAAAATATTGATGGTCATATCCCCCCACCCCATTCTCTGCCTGTACACAATCATTCTTCATACAGTACATGTCTTTTTTGTCAGTGCAGTGAAATTAATTTAGTATACACCCCATTAAATTGTCCAAGGGCTGTGAACATGTGGCGATTTATGTATTGTTATACTGTATGTCCAATAGATCTTTTCAATTAAACGAGTACAAAATTTGTAGCAGTTTAGTTTTTGAATTTTATTGATGGCTGATCAAAGTATGATCGATTGTTAATTTATGTTAAATTTGTGATGTATAATTGGGTGTATAGCGCAAATCGTTAAGTAGCTCTTAAAATTCTTTCGTAAATTTCAGCCACTGAAATTGATGGGAAAGTGAACTTATGCTAGAATTTGATCGGGGTTGTTATTAATTGATAAAATTGAATCGATTATTCTGTAGATATATTTTTAATAAACTTGTATAATTAGCATGCAAGCTTAGTGGTTATATATCAAAGTGCTCATATTCTACACAATAGATGGTCAAATCCCCCTCCACCCTAACCCACTTTCCTTGCCTTACAATTTAAGATGCTCAGTAGTGCACACTCATTTTATTTTACAGTGTTATGAACATTTGATATACAGTAATTATGTTTCTTTACACTTAGACAAAGATGCTATTTGCTGCTGTCAATTAGAAAATAGACATTTCTACTGTTGGGCCATAACTACTGTACCCCTCTCCCTCTTCCCCTTAATATCCTTTCCTCTCCCTCCTGGTGTCCCTCTCTTCACCTAATGTCCTTCCCTCCTTCCTCCTGGTGTCCCTCTCTCCACCTAATATTCTTCCCTCTCCCCTCCTGGTGTTCCTCTCTCCACCTAATATCCTTTCCCCTCCCCTCCTGGTGTCCCTCTTTTCACCTAATATCATTCCCTCTCTCTCCATCAGGTGACCAAACTTTGATTTCTTGTACTTTACTACAGTATTGTGTAAAGATATGTTCCTACATGAACTTAGCATTTTCTTTAATTGCGAAATCTCTTTCTAAATTGAGTTATTTTCATATGATGTTGTACCTTTACGGCACAAGTAGGACCCTGGATTTTAGCTCAAGTATATTCTCGAAGCTGTGGATTCTTCTTGAAGGGACTTGTTTTGGTTCTGGAAAAGCAGAATTTATTCTAGAATAGATCTGAGGTAAGGCAGGGACGCTAAGCTGCATATTAAAACTTGGCACAGAAAAGAAAATACAGCCCAAAACAAAACTAGAGTTGAATGTATTAAATATCATTAAAACATGTGGCGCAATGATGCTGCCAAACATAACAGAGGGAAATGGCATTGTTTTGATTTAATATCAAATTGTTTAATGATACTCTTACAATCTGATGGCTTTGCGGTCTTAAATATAGGATTTCAAAAGATCTTCACTTTCTTTAAGAGACAATTTTAGTTTCTGTTTTGAAAGGAAGATAAGAGTAATACTTTATCTTTGCTTATTAAATCCTTTTGTTTGTTGAGAATAAAGTCAATGATAAAGATGGTTGATCTTATTTCAGTATATGATATACTTTATGCAATTATTGATATGCTTCAGCTTTGAATACTTTCAGTTAAGTATTGCTACAATTAGTTAAACCTCCTGCACTGTGGTTTGGTTTGGTTAACCTCCAGTTTCTCACATTTCCAGTGATGATACCACATTAAACATTCTATAAGCCACAACAATCTCCCTTTTTAATTGGATCTTCTCTGAGAAAATTAATTTTGCGAGGAAAATATCATGAAGCAAATGATGTATAGGATAACATATTGCATGAACCAGACGACACGTTTAATTTCCGTTTAAAATGTTTTGAAAGTTTCCCTTTTCTTTCCCTTCTCGTCCCCTTCTCGTCCCCTCCCCCACCCCTTCCCCCACCCCCACGATATCCTTTTGGCTTGAATCTATTTCTCCCTATGGAATGTGGTACGTGTATTATCTGAAAGTACAGTATGTTACTGCATAGAAATAGGAAGGGTCAATCAGGCATTTGGAAGTAAAACTGCATATGGGCAAAATTGGGCTTCAATCTTCCACAACCCCTGTAATGGCCAAAATTGATTTAAAATAGACCATTCTGCAGAATTTGTTATTCATATTTTTTGTTTTATATGCAAATTAATCATAGATTTGTGATGTATTAATGGCCACAACTGTAAGACTTAAATCCTCTTTTAATTCCCTGAAGGTACAGTTAGCAGCCAAATCGGATGAAGATGGGTTAGATGTTAATCAAGCTACACCCCTTTCCCCCTTTACATTAATAACCTAAGTATTAACCTATCAGTTTCAGTTGAATTGTAACTTATTTTAGTAATATAACTCAGGCATGTTTTACGTCGTTACGCTACGTACTTACAGAAAGCAATTTTGGTGATATTTCAGATGGAAAGTTAAGAACTAAAAGTTGCATGCTGGACTGCCTGCTGCATCATAATACATAACAAAATGTACAAGTATGCTTTAGTATCAAGCATTGGGCATGAGCTTTGGGCGTGAGCTTTGGGCGTGAGCTTTGGGCCTGAGCTTTGGGCCTGAGCTTTGGGCGTGAGCTTTGGGCGTGAGCTTTGGGCCTGAGCTTTGGGCCTGAGCTTTGGGCGTGAGCTTTGGGCGTGAGCTTTGGGCGTGAGCTTTGGGCATGATGGTGAAAATAGATGTAATTCTTAAAATTATATGAAATTGGTCTGCCCAGAATGTGATGCTCCTTTACAGACTACCAGAAAACTAAGGTGTAGGTGTTCACAAATTACATAAATCTTAATTTTTAGTTGACTTCATGAAATAAAGGATTAGTTCAGGAGTCAAGCATGTCCATCTTATATGAATGAGGCCTTCAAAAGAAACAAAATAGTAAAGAAAGCATTCAAAAATCTTATTCCATTAAGGAGATATTCAAGTTTAAAGTGTAGTATCATTTCTGTAGAAACAACTGAAATCAGACTAGTTGTGATGTCACAGCCTCAGATTCCCCAAAATTTGTATGTATTTTAAATAAGTTTATTTAATTTTTTGACTATTTGAATTATTTTTCTTTAAGCTTTCTTCATGTGATATATTATAAATACCCTTCCTAGATTAAGTTTTACTACTTTTTTTAACATGGCTTTAAAGTCACACAATCGTAGGAAATAATTTGATAGAATGCATAAAGACTTTGAGAAAACTGAGGCTATGACATCACAACTAGTCTGATTTAATTCATTTCTACACAAATGATACCAAACTTTATACTTAAATATCTCCTTAACAGAAAAAGATTTTTGAATGCTATCTTCACCATTTTGTTTCTTTTGCAGTCCTCTTTCATATAAGATGGATACTAAACTAATCCTTTAAAGGAGACATAAAGTTTGATATAATCCTCAAGTACCACAAACAGCAAGTCAAAATCTCATTTCTATCTCAAGTTATCCATCTTTAAAGTCAAATTATGGAGGCTGCCATTTTGCTCAATTCTGTATTGAAATCTTGTGAATAAAGACATAATTCCCCAACAAAGACTAAGTAATGTAATGTATTTCTTTAAAACTGTATATCATGTTTTTATTCCAAAATTATGTGACAAAGTTTTAACATAATGTTTTCATATTTTCTTGTGTACACAAATGTTCTTGACCCTTGCAAAAGAAAAATAATTGTTCATGAGCTTGAAAATTTAAGATAGATTATAAAGAAATACAAAGCATTCCAACATCCTCCTGGGCTGATGACATCATAATCTGAATGTTTTGAAATAAAAATGGCGGCTCCCATGGTACTACAGTATTTAGTAGTAGCATTGCGAAAAATGTGTTAGATTTCTTTGAGAGGTACACTTGGTCAGATGATTTGTTATTTTCAATGCTATCATATGAAATAAGGATTTTCAGACTTCATCTCTTTTTAGTAGAATGGCATGAAATGCAATGATGAAAAAAAAAAAAAAATTCAATCATGTGAAATTTCTTTTAGATAGATGTGTGCTATAGTTTAAAACCATTTTCATAAATGGATTTTTTTCTTTATGTCAACTTTTTATTGTTAAACTGTATTATTCTGTATGATTTGTTTTAAAGTTCAATTCTTTTGTTAGTTTCATGTTTTAAAAAGTCTTAAATTGGTATGATTTTTGAAGAAAAAGCTATGAGTTTTGTTTTTACTGTGGTGAATGTTTTGCACATGTTTTCATGTGATGGTAGATTACATATTTTGGTGCGTAAGGTTTGTCCTTGGTACAGTATGTATTAGGCTATAAGCCTATTTTCAAGCATGTCTATAGTGTATTACCAAATGAGTGTCTGAAAATATTCTCTCAACATCATGCCTTTCTTGATGGATTTTCCTAAATTCTTTGGAACTGGTTAAACCCAGTAAACAAGATCATAACATACACATAGCTTGCTTTCCAGAATTCACAATCTGATTCAAACTTGAAAATCATCTTTTCGCGTGAAGTCTACAAGTGGAAACCAATGAAATAAATTTTAAAAAACACCAAAACAATCATCTTACTAGCCTCACAAGCCATAATGTGAATAGTAAAAAAAGGGGCACTTTTGATTTCCAGGGAAACAGGCATAGAGGGAGGGAACTGTCCCCCCTCCACTGCTTGGAATTTAGAATGTACATTTTAGCCTCACAAGCCATAATGTGCATAGTAAAAAAAGGGCTATTATAATTTCCAGGGGAACAGGCATAGAGGGAGGGAAGTGTCCCCCCCCCCTCTACTGCTTAAGATTTAAAATGTATATTTGTTCAAAAAAGTGAGTGGGGAGGCAGGGGGGGGGGGCAGCTTCACTATTCTATCCCAGCATTTTAGCCCTGGCTCTTTCACAAGGGTAAACCTCAACATTTTGCAAGTAATTTACAGCCCTAGGCCTGTTGTGTATATCTGAAATGTATACTAGTTTTTTTTCTTCAATAAAGTCTCTTATTGTAAAATGGTAAAGTAATTGCTTTAGATGAAGGTTTGTAATCTCCAAGACTTGGAGGTAGTTCCATTACTACTGTACTTTTCTTCTAAACCCATATTTCTGCATGTAAATTGTGGGTTGTGTGCAACTACAAATACTGAAATGCTGCCATCTATATCTGTTCCATCTGTTCATGAATAAGCCATGCTAGCAGGCAGCTCTTTTTAATTGGGAAATATTTTACACAAACACAATTCGAGAAGTATTGTGCACTTGTTTTGTATCAAAAATCCTGGAAATATGTGTGGTTTTAGGGTTGACTTTGGTTTTAGGGATCACTTTGGTTTTAGGGATCACTGTGGCACTGGTTTTAGGGTTCACTGTGGCACTGGTTTTAGGGTTCACTGGCAGAATGATTGTCATTGAGCCCTTTTTCAAGCATTACAATATATTCCACTAAACCATTTAAAGCATTGAACACTGCTTTACTTTCTCAAGACTTGCTTGTTATTTCCTAGGACTAGGGTTGGAAAAAACACTTGCCTGCCCGCGCTAGCAAAAAAAAATGTGGCGAGTAAAAAGTATTATGATATACTGTGATACTAGCCACACTTACTTAAGCATCATTAACTTGTATATGTGATTGGTGAGTAGCTTCGTTTGTATTTTTCTAAGCCTGCTTAGGGCTTAAAACACTTAAAGGATTAGTTCAGTGGTCAAGCATGTTTATTTCATATGATGGAGGATTTCAAAAGAAACAAAATGGTGAAGAAAGCATTCACAACTCTTTACTGTTAAGGAAATATTCAAGTTTAAAGTTTGGTATCATTTGTGTAGAAACGACTAAAATCAGACATTCTTCAAATGTTGATCAACCATAATTTAAAACTAATTACGATGCTTTCAAAATCTAAAGACTGCTGCCCTCAGTATTTGTTCTAATAGGAATTAAAAAATAAAAAATGATGTCCAAAGATCTATTTTATAAGAGAAAGAAACATTTTCTTTGCTGTAGGAAATTTAATTTTCAGCAATTTTCAATTTTGTTATTTATTTTATGGCCATCATCTAACCTATTACTGTTAGGCTAAATGCACATGTATCCAGGCTTTGTAGTCTATGCTTATCACAACTGTGTATACAGTATCACTGAACATGATTTAAGGTCAGTGTGTGCATTTAAAGATATTAAAAGAAGAAAAAGTTGTTGTGACAATTGAAACAGACTAACTCAACAACAGCTTTTAGTGGAGCTTGATCTTAATGATGAAGAACTCTGCTGCCCTCCTTATTTTCAAGTGCAGATCAAAATCTTGGTTGTGGATTTGTGAAGATGAACAACAATGTGGAAGTGAAAGTTCACCAGGGCAAAATCTAGTGTTGTGATTATTGAGGATGCAGTTGAATGAGAAGTATAATAGGTGTAGTGCTATAATAACTGTTCTTACAAAGTTTTGAGAAGTACCTCAAAAAGAAATTCAAAGAAAATCTGAAGATGATGAGTTTATGCTACAAACTTACAACTGTGTATACATAAGAATTTCTGATACGTGTCATTTTCTTGAGCATATTTGTACATAGTTGACCATTGAGTTTAAATATAACAAAACATTGCATTTGCATAAGCAACAGTCCTTAATTGTTGTGCAGTTGTTGTATCTCATACTTTTTTTTTTTTTTGCAGTATTTGGAAGGCATTGATGGCATAATTTAATTGAAATTTGTATTTTTAAGGAATAAAGCAAGGAGCATGCCTAACAAATATGTTTACATGAAATTTTATACTAGCTATAAACATAGAATCCCTGCTGAATAAAATAATAAAAAATATTTATAATGAATAACTTCCCTGCATTAATTAGCTCTAACACACCATTTGAATGGAATTGCAACAATTGCCATTGCACCCTCACAATCCATTACGTTCTCCTTGCTTGACCCCTGTACCACCTTCCCAGAGTCCCAGAGCTTCCCTCGCTCCCCACAACTCAATTGCTGAGTTCTTCCAGAAAAATCCTCTGTATAACATTATCTCCTTCCTTCATTATGCTTCCCTCTACAACCATATTTAATTCTCCTCTTCCACCCCCTCTCTCTACTTTGTTTTTGTTTCAACCATGCACCTCCTCTCTCAATCACAGCTTTCTGACTTTTTGTTCTTGTATTTCTCTCATTCTCCCCGTTTCCTTTCCTTCCTACCTCTAGAATGATCTGACCTCTCAGGCACAATTTGACTCTCGTTGTCGTTGTGTGCCGTTAAGCCCTCATCAAACAAACAAACATTTGAATTTTTGTCAGCTTGTATACATGTATGTTCTAGTTCTTAATTCTAAATATGCAAATCAAACAAGATTTCATGAATTAAATTTTCTGTTGACAGTTAAATGGCTTCATTTCAGTAGAAGAAGTAGGGAATTTACATGCAGAACATAAGGACTAAAGGCCAACAAAACAAATTCTCATTCTAGTATACGTAGCTCTAATTAATTTACTGCAGTTAAAGATTTTTCTCAGCTGTCAGCTAGTACACAATATATGAAGAACAGAACATTTCTCACTATTTTGATGAGATTTTTGGCCATTGGCTGGGGAAATAGAGCATGATGTTTGGAAAAGGGTACAGAATATGGGGGCGGGAAATTGACACCCCTCTGAAGAGAAATTCCTGAAAGTGCTCGATTGTTAAAGTAAATTTTGTTTTCATGAGATGAATGGTGTGACGATGCATGTTGCCATTTTGTTTTCTTGTAAAGAATTCTCTGCCATCATTTAAGTCCTGCATGTTTTCAGGAAACAAGATATTCAGGAAGAAAGAATTTACCAAGAGATATACTATAATATCTTTATCACAATGATAGAATATTCATTCACTTTAATTTAAAGTGCAGTGCTGCCCTCTTAAGTCACATTTTCCAAAAAGCTAAGTTGTTGTTGTTGTTTTGGAAGTCATATGGTTATAAATGAATATATCAATAAGAATACAGTATCTTGTGGTCAAGATTGTGTTTGTTTATCAGTAAGTATGGTGTGCCAGATGACATTGTGTCTTCCTGTACAAGCTTCAATGTAGCTTCATCAGGAAAGTGACTGACAATGAAATTTGTGCAAATGTAATCGAGTATAGCTGAATGAATTAATGTGTAGAAGGTAACTTGGTATTGGTGGTGTTGAGTTGCATGCATAGTGTGTCATGTCATCACAGCTGTTTAGCCTGCTTATAAGGTGAAATATTTGGTATCTTTTTTCAATTTGTTTGAATGTCTTGGTTTAGCATTTTCTTAAACAACCCTGTATTCTTCCATTTTAGTTATATTTTTCTTTGGCTATAAATTCACTCACTAACTTTTTTCTTAAAAAACTGATAATTATTTTATTAGATCAATCTTTTATAAATGATGTGCAAATTACAGTACTTACAGCTTGTGTCTGTAGATGTTATAATTATAAAGGTATCGCATTTCAAAAATGGTATATTTTCAGCTAATGTAATGTGCTATGCATAGGTTTCTAAGAGAATAAAGCCTTTTCCATGGTTCTGTGGACTTACCGTACAGTACATGTAAGTCTTAATCTGCTGTTTAGTTGTATTTTGATATACTGTACAGTAATTTAGTATAATATGTTGTGAAAGAACTACATGGTGAGGATAAGTATGCATGCTATTCCTTAAAAAAAAAAAAATGTAATACTTTTTTAAATGAAATCTTTGATCGACAAGAAAATACTTTTGTCACATTCTACCCATGACTCATAATTTTGTTCCATTTCTTCTTCTTCAGGCATGGTCCATGATTGAAAGAATCACCCACTACAAAAATGAGCATCCTTATGCAACTAGTGTGGAGACCTGGGGATATTCTTGTGCAGACTTGTATAAAAGGAGTTGCTAATGGAGGAGTATGGCTGCATTGTGCAGCATGCCTATGCACTGCTGGTGATCCAGTTTATAGACTGAAACAAGAACAAAATCACAGCCGCAACAACTTTCTACCTAAAACTGATGAACAACAGAATCTCTTTCACACAGGTAGATTAAAAAGTCAAAACAACCTAACAGTGAGCAGGCTAAAACTTTCAAGAAAAGATCCTGAACATGGCATTGAAACTCGCAGAACTATTAAACAGAATGGTTCCAAACACTATCCAAGTGCCCATATTTTTAGGTTGAGGGAAATACGACAGGCAGTGAAATGCGCAATTCAAAAAGAAGCTGTTCTAAGTCGAGAGAAGCTCACCATTTCTAGAAAAGCAATGAAAGCAAAAGTGGATGGAAGCTTTGATAAGACAAAACATCTGGTGAGTATATGTAGCACTGCCCTTGTTGACAAAATGGTGTACAGTATGTGTCATAGATCTTTATTGACTCTCCTTGCATACAGTACTTGATAATGGTTTACCTCATGTAGCCTCTGTATTGTAGTACATTTAATGTTCAAGTTAAGCAGGGCTGCTGAAAGCCAATGCAGGCCCAGGGGTATATTGATCACACAAATTGATAAGTCAAAGTTTTAGCACACAGACTGTAAACAGGGTTGTTGTTATGGTCATTTGATTGGGGGGTTTAGAGGCATCAGTTTCAAACTGGGTGGATTTGTGAGTGGTGGCTGCAGAAAAACTTGAATTTCCAACTCTGATGTTCATTTTCAAACTGGCATTCAATATTGTGGAAGGAGGGAGGGGGGGTGGTTGAGCCACCATCCCCCTTCCTAGTAGTGATGTCTTTGACTGTAAAGTCTCATGTTTTGAACATGCATCCTATTTCTTCATTTTTTGGGACACATAGAACCCCATGCCCGGGGGAAATGCACGCCCTTTACCACACTCGTCAGCATTTCTGGTTCAAAGGGATTCTGGAGAAGATGATTATTTATGAACATTTGAAAGATTCTTGTTTATATTGGGATTCTTATTTATCATTGGTGGTATAATGATTTGCTGGCATTGAGATTGAAAGTTATACTTAATGCCATCCTTCTGCTGCCGTCTTAGAAATGAAGTTGTGCAAATGTAGCGGTCTATTTGATTAACTTCTCGACTCAAAGTACAGTAAGAAAGAAAGGGGGCGGGGGGGTCAGTGTTTTTTCAGATTGGAACAAAGATAATACCTCATGTCCTGTGCATGTCCTTGTATGAGAGAAAATAAATGAAGCATCTGCATTTTAAGATATTTTTAATAGTTTTGTTATTTTTCCATTGTAGAGAGAAAATATCATGACTGTTCCGAATCTGCTCACGACAACTCGTCTTGCCCTCTCTCCTGTTCTTGGCTATCTTGTTATTTCAGAGCAGTACATGCTTGGGACCGGTCTCTTCTTGTTCACAGGTTTAACTGATTTGGTAAGTTAAGGAAAATTGTTTATCTCATTTTAAAATGTGATAATGAAGTCCTGAAAACATGATTGGGTTGATACATACTGTAATTGATGTAATAAGCGGTAATGTAGAAACGCCCACCCAACATTTTCTTTGATTAATAACGTCCTCAGATCAGTAAATGATATTATCTGTTTACATGTTTTTAATGTCTTTTTTGCTATGCATAGTTTATCAAAAGCTGTATGAGAAGCATGGCCAGTAAATGTTAGAGACCAAAAGTCTGCCTCAACTTCTAAACTGCTACATTACTTACAATTTCACCACCACCACCACTTCTCTCCCCAACCTTCCTTCCTCCTCTAAGACTCCCGCCGTCCCCCAACACCTCTACTGCCATCAAACTCAAGCCAAGCTGGCTAACAAACATCAAACAACCCATCAACAAACAGCCCACCATCCAAACCCACACATATGACACTGAAGAGAACATGGATTGTTCAATTACCCAACATACTTTTCGTCCAACTTTAAGAAACAACCGCTCCCAAAGAAACAGGGACAGATCCAAAGAAAAAATAAGCCAACTCAGACCCAACAAATCTTCCTCCAGATAACCCCTTTCCTCCTTATGGCGTGCAACACAAACAAATACAATAACACTCACAACATTATACAATGGAACATTAGGAGCCTTCAGGCCAATTCTGAAAAATTGACCTACTGGCCACCACCATCTACCAGGTCGTCTTCTGCCTACAAAAAACCTTCTTGAAAACCACTGACCATTATTCCCTCAACAACTTCGCTTGCTATCACATCAAGTGGACGCCAACAGGGCTTGTGGGGGCGTCTCCATTCTCATTAGACATGATATCCCACACAGCCCTGATCATGTGAACACTGACCTTCAGCCCATCTGTATGTCTATCTCCTTCCACAAAACCTTCACTCTTTGCAATATCTATCTCCCCTCCCCAATACCAACGTTCAGCCAACCACCCTTAACAACCTCCTCTCTCAGCTCCCTCCCCCTTCATTCTTCTTGGTGACTTCAACGCCCACAACCCCTTGTGGGGCTCAAATATCACCACCCCCAAAGGCAAGCTCATCGAAAACACTCTTCGACAGCACAGCCTATCCTTGCTGAACACTTACTCCATGACCTACCTTCACCCTGCCACAGGCTCCCTCACCTGTATTGACCTGTCTATCTGTTCTCCCAACTTCCTCCTCGATTTTAGCAGGAAGGTCACTGCTGATCTCTGTGGTAGTGACCATTGCCCTCTTATACACTCCAACCTTTAAATCCCCACTGACCACACCCACAATTGGAACATGAGAAGGCCAAATGGCCCCTTTTCGAAACCCTCTGCAACTCGCACCTCCCCCCCTTCCTCTCCCCGGGGGTGAGGACCCCATGTCAAACTTCAGTAACATCTTTATCAACATTGCCACCTGCTCTATTCCCAAAACCTCCAAACCCCTCAACCCTTGGTTCTCTGATGACTGCATAACTGCCATCAAGAACAGAAAGGGCCCTCAGGAACTTTCAAACTAACCCGACCACCCACAACCTCAACCTCTTTTGCATCAGCGTGCCAAGGCCTGCAAGACTGGTGCAACAATAACGGCTTTAAATCTCCACAGACAAGACAGTCTGCATTAGAGCTGTGACCGTTTAGCGTGTACACGCTACACGCCGCAAATCTTGTAAACGCGTTTACTAAATACTTCATTGCGAGTAATCGTTTTTCATACATCCTAGTGTCTTGCTGTTGAAAATCAATATTCATCATTCAAATCACACACATTCGGCTGACAAAATTCCAATCAATGATTTTTACAAACTGAAAACCCGATTAGCATAATCTTTTTTAAATGTGCGAATCACAAATGCGCAGTAATCCCAATAAATGGGGATATTATGCACTTTAATTTCGAAAACTGAGTAATCTAACTTGTAAAATGCACCGCATGAATGTGCAGCAGTAAACAGTGAAACTAACAATAGGCCTAACGTTTGGCTATAAGGCTTTAATCCCACGCAATCAAGACCCGTTTTATTGACCAGAAAACACTTGAATCGTGACAATCAGTACATTTACATTAAAGTATTAGCTGATGAGTCAAATAAATTTTGCAAGAAAGAAAAATATTGCATAATAAATAAACAGAAAAAGGTTTTATCAGAGCTGAAATTCTGCATGCTTCGCAAAGATGGCGGCCATTTTTCGAGAGAACTGATATTTCAGAACTTCCTGGTGGTGGTGGAGTAGTTTTAAAATGATTTTACGGTGAGGTATATCATAGGCCTCAGTATGCAGGATTTTCACAGAATTTTGAAAGCCGAGCGAATAGGACAAAAAAGTTCGCGATGTTGATTTTAAATGACATTGAAAGGAGTTATTGTTCTTTCTAAACTGAATTTCCATGCATATTTTCCATAAAATGATAATTTGTACTGTAGAAGTAAACTTTTACGATTTGGAAAGCAAAACTCAGCGTCTATTTGGGCAATGCAGTCAGTACTTTTGCCATACTGGTTGCGCGATTTTTACTTCGCCTCGTAGTTTTAAAGCAATTTTGGTGTATTTCCGAAAATTACGGTACTAAACTCGTGTACACGATACACGCGTTCGCTTTTTTGGCGTGTACACGTTTACTAAAATCCCTAAAAACCCTTGGTTCTCTGATGACTGCATAACTGCCATCAAGAACAGAAACAGCTCAAACTAACCCGACCACCCACAACCTCAACCTCTTTTGCATCATGCATGCACTTCTGTCATTTCAACAACGTCCACCCCAACCCGAACCTCATGCTCGATATCGCAATCCCATCCCTAAAGTTGAACACACTGAGTTCCTGGGTTTAACTCTAGACCCCAAGTTCTTCTACAAGCAACACATCACTAACCTGAAACAGAAATGCAACAGCTCCCTCATTATTCTCCGCCTCCTCTCCAACACCACTTGGGGTGCGAACTGCCATGCTCTCAAAATATTCAGGCTCACCATTCGTGCCAAGCTTGACTATGGTGATATTGTCTACTGTGTCGCTCACAACTCTTACCTCAACCACATCAACACCATCCAAAATGAAGCCCTCAGGCTTTGTCTGGGTGCCTACAGGACCTCTCTAATCACCAGCCTTCATGTTGAAGACAACAAACCCCCCTTTCTGCTAAGGTGTATAAAGCTTAGCCTCTCCTTTGCTTAAAGAGTCATCACCAAACCCAGAACTCTGTTTACAACCTCATTAGGTACCTTAATTTCTCCACCCTCTTTGATAGGACTAAAACCTTATCCCCTCCCTTTAGCTTATGGATCAGATCTGACCTACTCCATCTCGGCATCAACCCCGTCACTCTTGGAACCTTCTCCTGGCCCACTTTTCCTCCCTGGGCCACCCTCCTCCCTTCTATCCACATGGGCTTCTCCACTCATCGTAAAACCTAGACCCACCCTAACCTCTTCATCAATCTTCACAACCAAATGAAAGACCAACTCTCAAACTACACCTCCATCTATTCTGATGGCTCCAAGCAAGGTGACAAGACAACTGTTGCTGCCATCATCTAAGACATCACCCTCAGTAGCAGGCTTCCCAGCTACTTGTCCATCTTCTCAGCCGAGGCAAAGGCCATCCTCCTCGCCCTCAACTTATTTGAGTACTCTTCGTTTAGCCACTTTGCCATCTTCTCCGACTCGAACGCTGTCCTTACTTCTTTACTCAATCTTAAATGGGATGACTCCACATCCACCTCCCCTCTGAAAACTCCTTTCGCCCCACCCTCTGCAGGAAAAGTATTCTTTTCTTTTGGATAACCAGCCATGTTGGCATCCCTGGCAATGGCAAGGCTGATGCAGCTGCTAAACTTGCCCTCAACCTCCCCACCCCATTTCCCAAAACCTTTTGTGACATCAAACCGCTTAACGCTTCCCTTGTTCGTGACCGCTGGCGAACCCCATGGGACTCCCAAATTGATAACAAACTCCACGTCATCCATCCCACCAATCGATCAAACCCCCATCCACAACCTCTCTCGTGTCGACAACGTTCATATTACCCATCTTAGAATAGGTCACACCCACCTCACTCACTCCCACATCTTTATTGGCTCCCTCAACCCCTCTGCAACAATTGCCATTGCACCCTCACAGTCCATCACGTTCTCCTTGCTTGCCCCCTGTACAATCTTCCCAGAGCTTCCCTTGCTCCCCACAACTCAATGGTCGAGGTCTTCCAGAAAAACCCTACGGATAAAGTTATCTCCTTCTTTCATTATGCTTCCCTCTACAACCATATTTAGTCCTCCTCTCCCACCCCCTCTCTCTACTTTGTTTTTTTCACCCATGCACCTTCTCTCTCTATCCCAGCTTTCTGACTTTTAGTTCTCATATTTCTCTCAATCATCCCCTGTTTTCTTTCCTTCTTACCTGTAGAATGATCTAACCTCTCAGACACAATTTGACCCTCGTTGCCGTAGTGCTGTTAAGCCTTCATCAAACAAATAAACAATTTCATAGATTTATATTTTATAGTTTGCCTTTTCCCAAGGTATATTCTCCACTAATACTAAAGTTTACATTCAAATTTCTTGGTTCATTTTAATGCAGCTTGATGGATACATTGCAAGAAACTTCAAAAACCAACAGTCAGCTCTGGGAAGCATCATCGATCCTTTGGCAGATAAATGTTTGATAAGCATTCTTACCATCAGTCTCACCATAGCAGGTTTGATACCAGGTACAGTGCCAAGAGTAGATGTCAGTTAACACTCTAGAAATATAAAATTGCATTGTATCATCGCCTACACATTAATGACATATTAGGGTGCCAGCATTGTAAAATTTCTGGCTAAAGAATCATTTATGAATCATTTAAAGAATCAATTATGTCTGACTCAAAAAGTTTTACTTAAAGATAGATGGACATGGAGAGTCAACATTTCAGGCATCAATTTGCATATTTTTTGCAAATTTTGTGATGTATTGCTTTGTGTATTCTCTTTTGTAAATCCTTTGTTTTTAGAATGTCTGTTATGAGTATTTCAAGTGCTGCAGCAAATTCTGACATAATTTTGTTCGCCAGTTGGGCTATAGACCTGGCAACTTGATTTGTGACATATCATTGAAAACTATACATCTGGCTTCCTGGTCAGAAACATTTCATTAAAACTATGGACCAGAAAGCTAGGAGGCCTGGTCTGTAACATTTTCTTGAAAGTTATGGACCCGGCAGCTCATAGAGATGTTTGATGCAGCAATGGAATGTTTAAAATATTGGAGGAAAGATAGAAAGGAGGGGGCTAATGAGTCAGGTGACATGTGATAGCAATATTGGGGCTAATTAGGTTGGGTAATGTGATAACACATTCACCTAGAATTATTGGGGCAGAACACCCCTAGCTCTGCCGCCCTTATTATGATCATTATTACTAGGAATACAAAACAAGTTGATCAGTATTTCATATAGCCTCCGTCCCTGGAGCTACCAATGCAATAGGAACAGCATTTGTATGGGAGTGGAATATCCCATTCCCCAGCAGGGCAGCGGAACCAGGTCAAAATCTCACAGGGTAGCAATGTTGCGATATCCCTAAATAATTAATTTTAATTGTGTGTTTTTGTTTTTTTTTTTAAAGGGAGGGGGCGGTATTGGGCACGGACGGGTACTTATGCCCCACTTTTGTGACTGGGATATTTTCCCCTGATGCCACTTCCTATGCCTATGTCCTCAGTACAGATATGTTAAAGGGCACCTTCATCCACATCAAGGGTAGTACAATACAATACAGGTTTAGAAGAGAGGAATACAGGCCAAACTTTTTGCAGTGGCAGATCCAGGATTTTGAAGAGAGGTCCAAAGCTTAAAAGGAGGTCCAATGAATGCACATTTGGCCACTAAAATTGTAAAACAGGATTTGGGCTCAAGGGGGGCTGGCCCCTTTTTTGGAAAGAGACCACAGCAAGTTTTCATCTTAGTGGCACCACGCATCCTATAGCCGCGCAGTTCAGGGCAAAGCTACATACAAACTATGAATGAGACTTTAAGTTGAATAACTTCCGACAGGCCGCAAATCAGTAAATGACAGCAGCAGCAAACATCGCCTGTAGTGGGCGTACTCTTATAGCATTCTGTATATTATTATCAAAATTAATATTTGTACATACAGTATTTGTGAGTGCAGTGCATTTACATCATGTGGACATCATTATCCCGATTGCTGATTGGTCAGCAACTGCAGGGTCACTTAATTTCTGCATTCGGTTATGGACACGGCAGTCAGGTCCATAGCCATGTCGTTTTTTGACATGCCCCCAATCAATATTAGCTGGAATAGACTTTCCCATGATTTTTAATGACTGAGATTTAGGAAAGAAATGAAAGGAATACATAATGATTTTGAGCTGTTTGCCCAGCCATACATCACTAATTTTGCATAAATTAAAAACTGATCAGACTTTGATCAACCAAAACTGAAAAACTGATCAGACTTTGATCAAAAAACTGATCTGCTCATAATTCCATACTTTTTCAACCAATAGAAATTGCTGCATGTCCATATACCCTTAAATAACAGTGAAGATATTAATGATTATCTTTTTCTGGTCTTCTAGTTCCTCTGACAGTTTTGATGTTTGCCAGAGATGCGAGCTTGATTAGTGCATCAGCGTACCTAACGGTACAAGTCACTGGATTCCCCGTTCACATGGAGCAGCTACTTTGATGTCACTCATGTAACAATGAAGCTTTCACCCACATTTATTAGTAAGGTGAGATGACAGTGGCATGTAAGAGCTACTTTTGATCTGGAGGGTGGGCCTAGAAAACATTTGTATTAGTAATTCATCAATTTTCTTTTATGTCAAAGCAGGGAGCTGTCATTTTAGACAGCTCCCTGGTCAAAGACACCCTTATTATTATGACACTGGATATGAAGTGTAGAACATACCTTCAGTATATTTTGCCGTCTCCAAAATCCAACTTTAGAATTATCCTGTGTAGTATTCAGAGATTCGAACAGCATTGTTATCTTAAAGCTCTTAGCATTTTATGATTTTACTAAGCGTGAATCACAGATAAATGCAAGCATATTCAGGTTTAGTACCATATGTTTCGGAAGTTCACCAAAGTTACTCCAAATTTTGTCAGCCCAATGTGTGTGTTTGTGGTTGGAGTGATATTGATTTTCAAGGGCAAGGAACTCAACTTGATTATTTATAAACATTTTGTACCTTGTGAAAATTCAGTGTGTACGTGCTAAAGAGTCACAGCTCTTAGTTATCATCTCGCCAGTAAGATTGCTGCATGGAAAAAAGGTTGTACTATATCTTTAATTACAGCCTGTTCTGTTCTCTCACAAATTCATTTTTCAGGTACATTTTATTTAACAATGATTTTATGCCCCTGCAAATATATCCACATATTTTTGTGTCTCACTTGAAAGGGGAATTAAAACTCTTGCCTCGAGGAATTGATTTTAAGCATTAGAAATGACTCTGCTTAAAACCAGGAACATCTCAACCGGCCTTCAAATGGAGCAGGGCTGGTCAGAGTAAAAGTTAAATATTTCATTGTTTCCCAAACCACAAAACTGTATACAGTTTCACCTTATCTACGCTCCTTCAAGATAACAACTACTCCCACTGGTGTTAGGTGGTATTTTTAGTGACACACATCTGAATATAATGGCAATCCTTTGTTATATAAGTAGTAACTGTAATCAATGCTGGCATTGTTTGTCTTTGCTGCTGGGGAAAGGTGACATGAACTATTGAGCTTAGACCTATTTATACCTTAATGTTATGATGCAAAGTTAATCTTGTTGAATGATGTGGTTAATTTGTTTCTTTAAAATTGCAGGACAAATTTTTAAGCAGTGCCTTTACTAATAAGTGCATTCCTGACATAATTAACAATTAATGTATTTGTGTCTAATATGAAGGGAAAGTTACTTGCCACAATAGAAGAACAAAGCAAAAGTATTAGCATGAACAGAAATTTAAGTAATATTTTCTGGCTTAAATAGAAATTAAACATGAACAAATTATAATAACATCCAAATAAATCTGCATTTGAGTTTTCAGTGAGAGATTTAGTAGATTAATTGCTGTATATGATTTGCATGAGAATGTATCAAGTTGCCAGTGAGTGTATTTCAAGGGGCTTATCATGTGAAAATGGGTGGGTTTTTTTTGTTTATGAAAAGATATTAGGTGGCAAGGAAAGGGCTTGAGTGCAACATAGGCAGGAAAGGGGATTTGAGGTTGGAATGACAAGTCAGTGATAAGTCAGTCAAAGTATGGTGGGTAGATGAGTGTAAGAGGGAATTTATATGATATGATAGGAAAGACATTTTATGGAGATAAAAAGGACAGATAGTGGGACAGGGTAAGGGGAGGATGGTAAGAGGAGGAAATCAGGCAAGAGGTGGAAATCAGGCAAGAGGTGGAAATCAGCCAAGAGGTGGAAATCAGGCAAGAGGTGGAAATCAGGCAAGAGGTGGAAATCAGGCAAAGAGGTGGAAATCAGGCAAGAGGTGGAAATCAGGCAAGAGGTGGAAATCAGGCAAGAGGTGGAAATCAGGCAAGAGGTGGAAATCAGGCAAGAGGTGGGTTAGCGGAAGGGTGATGTAGATGGGTGTCATGAGAGGATGGGGCTTGACATTATGGAGAGAAAAAGGATGCAAAAGTTGTTTCTTAGAAGAGAGAAGTATCTGATGTTTGTGAATTTGCTTTACTCTGTTTACTCTGCAATGCTCTCACTTGTGTATTTTCAGGTTAATACAGCAGTACAGCTTTTCTTAGTTGGGGTAACATTGCCAGCACCAGTTTTCCAGTATGCTGACCATGTGTTTTTGCATTACCTTTGGTAAGTGATATGTTTTGATTACAATTGATTACAATTATTTGTTTAGCTCGTAGTTTTGGTTCGCGGAAGAAGAAAATTTGGTTTGCAATGGATGTCCATTGATTTAGCTTATTGATGCAAACCTGAAATTATGAAGGATATGACATATGCATACTGTTATTTCGTGCATAGCATCTTTATTTTTATAACTTGGAGTCTAAACATGTTGACAAATCATAAGCAATGCCCTTAAGATTTACCTCTGTAGGTATTATACTCTTTGACAACTAAATCAGAAGGAACTAGGTTATTTCTGATATGGAGTAAGTGTAAACTTGCAGTTTTGTTTGTTTTTTTGTCTTACAGTATTCATATTCATTTTCATGTAGAGCAAGACAGTATGGACATATGGTTTATTTGCATTTGCTTGGTATTAATAGTCTTCCACTCACCATATATTGGGATTCAACATAGATACTTGTTTTGTAAATGTTGCTGTTTGATGATATTTGATTGTCAATTTCTTCTAAATATGAGAGTGAGTGATCAAAACAATGTTCATTGTTAAAGGTATATGGACAGGTAGATTTGTTAAAGGTATATGGACAAGTAGATTTGTTATATTTACCAGAAAGAACTTGGATTTCTGATCAGAATAGTCTTCTAAAATTTGATGTGTGGAAGAGAGGACAGCTCAAAATCTGTAATATATAATTACTGTATTTAAAATTTTGTCATAAATTTCAGTCATAAAGAATACACTTTTTGGTTTCTATGCGATCAGCAACCTATGCAGTCATTATGGTGTGTGTGTGTGTGTTTGGGGGTTGCCTGTGTGTGTATGTACAGTGTGTGTGTGTGTGATGCCCAGCTCGTAAACACGATATCTCAAGAACCATACACTAAATTCATGTCATGTGGTACACAGATATATGTAGCCCATGGTCCATAGATGTGCTGTATTGTTTTTGATCATGATTTCATGCATATTTATGAGTAGACGGGGCTTAATGTAGAAAATCTTGAAATACTCATATTTTAGCAACCGCAGGTCTGTTTTGTTTCATGTTGTATAGCTGTCATTAGCTCATATGTACATGTTCATGGTATAAAATTGTTGAATTTTATTAATATGCATAATGGGCGGGGCTTACTATGATTATGCTAAAAAGAGTTTGTAAACACTATATCTCAAGAATGATACACTCTATTCATGTCATATGTAGTACACAGATAGCCCATGATCTGTAGATGTGCCCTAATGTTTTTGGTGGTGATATCTTGCATATTGATGAGGCTGGACTTAATGTACAAATTTTGAAATGTTTGTATTTTAACAACTACTTGTATGTTTGGCCTCATATGTGGTATAATTATGAAGTTGGTTGGTACAGTGTATGTACTGTACATGTTAATGGTATAAAGACGTTGAATTTCATTCATAAGGCAATATTTTTCCTTAGGAGAAATGGTCCGTCAATTATTTACAGTTAATGCACACATCACCTCAGACAGCTATTTTTATCACTAGTTTGCAAACAAATTTCTCCCACTAAGACACTTAACACAGACAAGTGATTTTAATCACAAAAGTGCCCTGATTACTCCCCTATGGCTTTCTGTAATCTTATACACACTATTAACCTTGGGCTACTTGACTGGTGTGCATGGGAATAGCAGATAAACAATCATTGTTTGGAGTGGAAACACAATACACTGAACAGGAAGTCGGTTAGTAATTGCCATACCTGAGTTTTCAGGATTAACTCACGTGTCGTGTGCAGGTAGGCTTAAAGAGAACAAAATTGGCATGTAATATGCATAGTGGGGGAGGCTTAATATGATTTTGTTAAAAAGAACTTGTAAACATAATATCTCAAGAATGATGCACTTGATTTATTTGATATGTGGTACACAGACAGCCCATGGTCTGTAGGTGTGCCCTGTTGTTTTTGGTGGTGATATGCATGTTAATGAGTAGGCGGGGAATGTACAAATCTTAAAATAGCTATATTTTAAGAATTGCATGCCTGTTTTGTTAAATATTTGGGATAATAATGATGTTAGCTATTGTGTACATGATCATGGGATACAAATGTTGAATTTTAGTTATATGAGTAGTGGGCAGAGCTTAATATTATTTTGCCAAAGGAAAAAAATCCATGTTGTGCATCGGAACCTTAAAACCTTTCGTTTTCTGGTTTCTTTTCCTAAATGTTGATAGAAAACACTATGATAATAATTCAAAATATCTCGGTCATATTCAACTGCTCCCATCCAAAGAGCGATGGTGAAGAATTAAAAGCAATAGGTTAACATGTGAAAATTCAAAGGTTTTTTTGTTGTGATGTCACCAAATTACAATAAATTTGCATAATTCATTATATGAAATCTCTAAGATTTAAAACTTTGTAAAACGGTCGATTTTTAACCAATTTTGATGAATTTCTTAGCTACTTTTATGGATTATAGCCTAATTTCATCCAATTAAGCTGATGTTATTGCTACTTGTCCATAGATTTTTAAGTGGTTGTCTTCATCCATGATTCTCCTCTTGTTGATGCACATGGCTTTGTTCTAAATTTGAAGGTACAGATTCCCAGACTGATGAAATTCTTGTTAGGGATAATTGTAATATGTGGCTGAATCAACCTTTTGCATTTCATTTCCCATGACCTCAAAATGTTCCTCAGAATGTCAGATTGTACACATGTGAAGTTGACACTCTAAAGAAGGATGTAAAAGCAAAAAAGATGCTAAAGCAGGTTTCATTATACCCTTGTTTATACACAATTGTATAACAACATTGAAAGTAATAGTTGTCATCGCTGAGTAATATCTTGTCATTTACTTCCTACTTGCACTTTCGAAAGCTCAGTAGAAGTGTTGTGATCAAATGAGGGCGCAAATACTAACACAAGCTGTTGATTGCTTGCTTTAATAGTTCTTATTTTGGATGATATTAGTGTGAATCATCCTTGTTTCATGCAGCACGGTAGCAATCTTTCTGTGAAATGTAAACCCACTATCCGGATTCAGGAATTTTCAAAAGGGGAGGCGGCACACATCAGCTCTGACTAACTTTTGTTCTGATGTGCATGAGGTTTGGTGCAGAATTCAAGACATTATTCTTCTCACACTCTAGCTGTAGACTTACATAGATATCAACCATAATTTCAATTAAAATGGAAACTTTTAGCCATAATAGACTAAGTGTGGAGGGTATATGTGACCGACAGGCACCCCGTAGATCCACACCTGTATCCATCTATACTGATGGCTCCAAGGAAGGTGGCAAGACAGCTGCTGCTGCTGTCATCCAAGACATCACCCTCAGTAGCAGGCTTCCCAACTACTCGTCCATCTTCTTGGCCGAGGCCAAGGCAATCCTAGTCGCCCTCTCAGCCACTTTGCCATCTTCTCAGACTCCAAGTCTGTCCTTACTTCTTTACTCGATCTTAAGTGGGATAACCCCACGTCCCACCTCTTCATCCGTAAACTCCTATAGTCCCCCCCCCCTCCCTCCCTCTGAAGGAGAAGCCTGCAATGACAGAGCTGATTCAGCCACTAAACTTGCCCTCAACCTCCTCCTACCCCCTTTCTGACATACCGCTTATCGCTTCCCTTGTCCGTGACCGCTGGCAAACCTTACGGGACTCCCAAATAGATAACAAACTCCACAACATCCAGCCCACCATTTCGACCAAACCCACCATCCACAATCTCTCCAGTATCGACAACGTCCACATTACCTGCTTTAGAATAGGTCACACCCACCTCACCCACTCCCACCTCCTTACTGGCTACCCCCACCCCTCTGCAACGATTGCCATTGCCCCCTCACAGTCCACCACATCCTCCTTGCCTGTCCCATGTACAACCTTTTAAGAGCTTCCTTCACCCCTCCATAGCCGAGCTTTTCCAAAAAAACCCTCGTGATAAAATTATCTCCTTCATTAAGCCTCCCTCTACAGCCATATTTAGTCCTCCTCTCCCACATACTTTTGCCCCCTTTTTTTTTTCACCTGTGCACTTTTTACGATCCCATCTTCCTGGCTATTAGTCCCCGTACTTCTCTCAGACTCCTCCTATTTTCTTTTCTTCCTACCTCTTGAGTCATCTAACCTCTCAGGCACAATTTGACCCTTGCTGTTATGGTGCCGTTAAGAAAACAAACAAACAAACCTGTATCTTGCTATTTTTCATTATTTCTATCATTCTTAAACCATAACTTAATTTGGAGGTCAATCTGGCTGTAATGTATGAAGTAGAAAATGGAGTAATGAGTTACAATGCTATGTTGGGTATCTGTGTAATCGTAGATGACATCACATACATGCTTTTCTGTAAATGTGTTTCATATCAATTAATAAGTTATATCATTTTACTGACAATGAATTATCATTGTATTTTTTATACGGTAATCAAAGTCACTCTTATTTCACTAACAGATGTTGTAATTGTAAGCCAAATATTTGTTGAGAAACATTACAGTGAGATCTACAACACCAAGGTTTGACAAATCCCCTGCCTGGGACAAGATTAGATTGAATTTGATACAATGTAGACAGTGAATTTGCCCAATCAGTCAAGTAATAGCTGCAGCTGTAAAGCCTTGAATCATGCTCAAATATGTTTCCTCTGTTTTGCGGGAGAAGTCAAATTTGTCACTGATACAGTTGCTTCAGAAAAATTACATGGTTTAAAGTTGCAACCAGGGTGGCAACCATTTATATTGGTGATTTGTCAAACTTTGAGAACCACAAAAGAACTAATGGAGTCATTTTGAGTATTGTTTGAAACAAGTGTGAATTTATGAAAGTATATTTATTAAAGCTTTTACAGAGGGGATGAAATTCATGACTGTCATTCTTACATTGAAGAATGACATGATTGACCACTGAAGTTGCACTATCCCTTTAAGATGGAATGATGTTAATGGTTCTACATGCACCTCAGAGCAAAATATTGATAGTTTGAAGATGCTTCTTTTTCACAGGTATACCACTGCAGCTACAACAATTCTATCTGGGTTAAGCTACATCTTTTCAAGAAATACGTTCAAATTACTTGGGGGAATGAGGAGCCGAGATGCAAAGAAGAAGTGATCTGGGAGCAATCGATTATTTAGTTTAGGTGTTGCTGACTGTGTACAATTATGCTGCCTCTACAATCCATAGAGTTGTATGGGATATATCTCACAAGATGAAACAACAAGTCTGTAGCAATGTTATATTGTAGAGATTAGTTGGGAACTAGTACAAGTTTCTTGTAAAGGAAAAGATAAATTAATTTGTTGAAAATCATGGCAAAGACCAAAATATAGCACCAAAGTTTAATTGAAAGATTGGCTGTTATATACAATATTTTAAATTTTCAGTCTATAACTTTTAAATGACAGTGTAAATTGATGTCACCAGTAAAGCTGGTCTCTGTTTTAAAGCAAATCAAATATACAATGCTACAAGACTTTTTTCTCTTTTTTGGGGGGGTGGGGGTGACAGAAAAAAGAAGAAAAAACAAACATTTTTTCTCAATTTACATTAAGCTTGTAAATATGTATAAGATATTGTAGGAAGATATTTCCCATGGGGTGGGTCACCATGCAGTGTAACATTTCATTTTTTTTTAGAAACTACCAAGTTTTAATCCTCTGCTACAATAGTTTGAGGGGCAACAGTTGATGCTGACAAATAGTTTTCTTATTTACCTTGGCCAAGGTACCTGAATATGAAGAAGATAAATTACGCTTGTACATACTGGATCACAAATTATGCTTGTATATATGTATCAATTATTTGTACAAGTCTTGAAACTCAGATCAGCCATAACTAGAAAACCCAATCTTTTCACACGATTTGAAGAATATTTCACAAATTAGTCAGGGCTGTTAGTGTCTGTTCATGTATTATCTGGTGCTAACTGCACTTCAATCTGAGACCCCTAAAAAACTTCCATCATTCTTTTGACAGTCAACCAAGACAGTATGAATGGTTTTCATGGGCATATTGGAAGTATGGTAAGTTTATTGCAGAAAGAACATTTATAGCTCAGATAGTTGAATTTGAAGTAAGAATATATTTTTTTTTTATTTAGGGCAAAAAATAATAAATAAAAATGTTGTTCTATACAATCAACACAATTTTCTTTACAGCATTTTAGCCAGTTTGTGCCATATTAGGTTTAGAAATTTAAAGTTTAAGATCAATACTTGCTTTCATTTATTTTTGAAAATTCATTTGAAGTATCATTCTCAGTGATCGGTTAACAAATTAAAGACATAACATTGAATGTTTGACACTTGATGTTATTTTTTTATGTAATGAGAGTAGTTAGATCTATTACACTTGTTCTGTAGTTAGATCTATATCACTGTTCTGCAACTGCTCCCTCCCTTGCAGAAAGTAGGACATGATTGTGAGAGACATTTTCTAATAAATGTTATTATCTTGGCAGTATACATTTTGCATCAATGCCACAAATTCATTCAAGTTCAAATTAATGCTGTAAGGAATGATATCTTTTGTGCACTTGCTTGCTTGCACTCGAGGCTCAAAAACCAGTAGAAAGTTGAGCAAAACAGGACTCTTGTCTCTTCATTTGTGTTTACACCATCCAAGTTTTGAGTCACAGGTGACTAGCAATAATAATACTTTACTGAGTGTGGTGCACCACTGGAAATATACCTCCTCATTGAAAAGTTTAAATTGAAGCAGAGCATACAGTATAACCAAGAAACATCAAGTGTAGAAGATAAGGTGTTTATATCCAACAGTTCAGTCATTATACCAAGTTCAGCATTTTCAAAATAACGGTTTCAATCATTTGAAAAAGCAGTGAAGAAGTATGTTGCACTTTTCGTTATTACGAAAAGAATGAAATTTTGTAATTTAACAACACCATTATACAATTAAGTAAGAAACTGCTGGTGTGTTTCAAAATTGAACCAAGTGGTAGAGCGTCCAGCTTTCAGCCGAGAGGGCCGGGTTCAATCCTGGGTCAAGTCATAGCAGAGACTGCTGCATCTGCGCCTGGTGTTTGGCGTTAAAGAGGACAGAGCAGGATAAAAAAAGGGGTTGGTAACATGTTGCACCATTACTGGCTTCAAAGGGGCAATGCCCCATTTAGCATAGTCTCTGGAAACTTGAGAACAGTCTTGGGTGGTTGGTTGGTTGGAAATGCATTAATGGGTGGCCTGACTTTAAAAATTGAAGAAACATTGCCGCAAAATGAAGGAACTTTTCCAAGAATTACATGAGAATGAAGAAATTTCCCAAAGATTGAAGATTTCCCAAACATTGAATGAAATTTCCCCAAAATTTGAAGAAAATTTATATTAAACGTAATAAAGAATTATCACGTGGTAAAAAGAATCATGGGAAAAATCTCAGGGCCCCCCTCCCCTCCCTCTGAATCCGCCCCTGGTATCTATGGTATTGAACAGGATTTTGACTCGTGATTCTGGTGGGCAAACTTACTATTTGTCAATAACAAATCAAAAAAGTTTTGCCATGCTTTTACATTTTTTCAATATGGGGCATAGCAATCTTAAGGGAAAGGGGTAATCATTCAGGCCCCATGTGACTACCACGCCCATGGTAAGCAATTCACCAGGAGTACACAGCCATAGCTGAATACGTCAAACATGAGCTGCTTTTTGTACAAAATAAGAAAAGTACTGTACTTTGGTGTAACAATCTTTATAACTTTGGGTAGTTACGTAGCTTCTGTATTTTACATTCCCTTTCGCAAAAGGTAAGGTCATATAAAGATGTCCACAGCAGTTTGATAAACCACTGGTTGTTTTGCCCACTAGTCACTTCATTTGGCCCACCACTTTTTTCTTTTCAAAAATTGTCAATTTTCACTATTTGGAGCAAAAAACATTCTCTCAAGGGTACTTATATTAATTATTTATCGTAATTTTCCTATTAAAATCAATGAGTGGAAGACTCAGAACTTCCGACCCCGCATACTCTCCAAACATGATGGCCCCACTTCTGCTGTAGCGATGCACTGTTTACCAAAGGCTGTTGCCATTGATTGGCCCGCCAACGAAAATTCCTTAAAAGCCCTGCGCTATACCACAGAGGTCTGTACGATATCAAGAGCAGGAACCAAGGAGTCCACCATTTTTTTTCTACCTTTTACTTTCCATGAAAATATAATTTTTAATTACTGTAGTCTATGATATCCGTCAATAATAAACTTCCAAGTTTAAGAAAGTCAAGAGAGGAATGCCTTCGTGTCCTTTTAAGAAAGCTAGATGACATGAAAACTCTAGCACAGCAATTATCATATTTATACCAAAGGACAACAATCTTATTCACAGAAATAATGCAAATGTGAAAACATGGAAGAATTGATTTAAGATTGCCCAAACCCTGAACAACCATCAATGCCAAGTGTTGTCCGTAGACAGAAAAGCATGGTGGGGTAAAGAAAAGACCAACAATTTGTTTCTTTTTTCATCTCCATCTATTTTGCTCCATTCATTCACTTCAGTGTTCTTGCATCTGGGAATGTAACAGCTTGCCATCAACAAGTAACATCATTTACAAGGCATCTGAATAGCAGTTTTTATTCTAATTTTGAAAAGTAGCCCTCTTTTGTACCGTCTTGGCATAGATAATCCACTGGAGTTTTGTCTGGATGTTCAAATGTTGGTAAATCAAATGTGGAACTTACAATGCTAATTGGGTGAGGAAGAGAGAAGCTTCATGTAATGTATACAACAAATTTCCATAGGCAATCTTGTTTACCTTTAGGACAATCAAAGTCAGATATTCCTGCCTGGTGGGCAAGTTAATCTTGGTTGACTTGCCGATCCCTGGGATAAGCCTGAAAATTTCCCTTATGAAGTTTATATTAAGGATTACAGAGAATGGAGTGTTGATTGATGGTCACAAAATGTTGTCACAAAATGTCATGTCACAAACTTTCAAATTTGTCACATAAATGTCGCATAATTTTTGCCACCTTTTTGCACAAAATGTCACATCAGTTTTGCCTGTCATATTTGATTGGCATAGATTCACATGACCAGTTGACCAGTTGTACTCATAGAAAGGTTCATTTGGTTATGTCTGTTTCATGTTAAAATGGAATCCACCACTAAAATGCAGATCAAATTACCAATGAGTGAGTGAAGGGTAAAACATGTCACACATTGTCAGACAAATTTTCACACATCTGTTCATGTTCATTTTATCACATTTTTTTCAAAATGTCACAGATTTTTGAACAATGAAATTTTGTCACAAAATGTCACCATGCCACAGGCACTCCATTCTCTGGAATTAACACATCAAATTAGCTAAAGCCTGCAAATTGTTTGACCCCTAAAAATTCAGACATTCACTGTGGATAATTTGTGTTTTACTTAAATGTAAGCTAGCAGTAGTCTACAGGAAATGCATCACTTTCAAGACTTCACACCATACCTATCTTTTGTGTGTTTATTTAAAAAGAAAATATTATGACACATGTCACAACTCTGCAATTGTAGAAATTATTCCAGATTAACAACATCAAATTTATACATGCACTAATGCTAGAAAATTGTTTTGCCTTAGAAAATGCTCCAAATCTATTCTACTGGCACATCTCGCTGCCTATTCATTTCACTGTCTTCTCATTTTGTGAGTGCTTTATTCCCAAAAGAAAAGAATCCAAGAAGATTATTACTTAAAAATGACCAATATTTCAACTTAAATAAAATTCAGAAGTTGGTGGAATTCAGTCCAAAGTGTAGTTTATCTGTTTTGATGAATGGAGTATCCTTTCCTTGTCTGTGCTTCTTGATGCTGTATCTCTCAAAATCTTAGGCAGAATGGATCACAAGATCAAGGGCACTGACCGCATATTGAGGTTTAACTGGTCTCTCAACTTGGAGGCACACATCATTATTTGCACTGGTTCATTACTAGCTTATTCCAAGTGTCCAGGCCTCCATGGATGGAAACAGTAAAATATGCAATACTTGTAAAAATGTTTGGTTTTTTTCATCACAAATCTTCATCATCCGAGCTAGATGATTCCTCAAGGGATTCCTGCAAAAGAAGATGATTTATAAAAACAAATCAATAAACGTCCTACAGGTATGCGGACAGATAGCAACAAAATGAGCTGAAATGGTTTCAAACAATTTACTCCGAAAAACAAGCAAATGTTCCCATTAAAATTGGGTAAAAATTGACGGCATTTTACAGCATTTTCAACTCATATACCTAATTAACATAAATTAGAGCTGTGAACGTTTAGGGATAATAGTAAACGTGTACACGCCAAAAAATGCGCGCGTGTATCGTTTACATGCGTTTAGTGAAAAAAAAATCGGAAGTACACCAAAATTGCTCTAATTTACTATGCTACAGTGAGTACAAAAAAAAGTATAAATCATTATTTTTATGGAAAATGTACATGAAAATTTAGCTTAGAAAGAACAGAAAACTTCCCTTCAATTTTATTTAATCTCAACATTGCGTAACTTTTTCGAAGTACTCGCCATGACTTTCACTGTAAAAATCTTGCATACTATGATACCTCGCCATAAAACAATTGAAAACTACGCCACTACCCCGAAAGTACTGCTCATATCAGTCCTTTGGAAAAATGGCCGCCATGTTTGCGAAGCATGCAGAATTTCAGCTCTGTTAAAACCTTTTTTGTTCGTTTATTTTGCATTATTTTTTTCTTTCTTGCAAAATTAATTTGACTCATCAGGAAATAAAAGCTTAATCCATTTGAGCCATCAGACTCATAGAGCCAGTGCTTATCCCCGGTTTCAATGGCGCAAGCGGATGAGAGTACATCATCACTTCCTCTGGATGGGACGCCAGTCCATTGCAGATTAACTCCCCAGCAGTGTTGGTACTCATTTTACAGCCGAGTGGACTGAAGCAAATAAGGTAAACTGCCTCGCTCAAGGACACAATGCAGCACCCAAGGCGGAATTGAACCCGGTACCTTTCGAATACGAGCATGACTCCTTAACCAGTAAGCCACATCACCTCTTAAAGATAATATTCAGGTAATATTTATATGTAAATGTACTGATTGTCACGATTAAAAGTATTTTGACCGTGTGTTTTGGGGTCAATTTAACAGCTTGTAAAACGGGTCTTGGTTGAGTGGAATTAAAGCCTTACGTAACTTATGGCCTACTGTTAGTTTCACTTGTTCACTGTTTACTGCTGTAAATTCGCGGTGCATTTCACAAGCTACTCGGAATTCGGCGAAATCAAAGTGCAAAATATCCCCATAAATAGGTGATTACTGCGCATTTGTGATTCTCGCATTTAAAGAGGATTATGCTAATCGAGTTTACAGTTTATAAAAGTTATTGAAAGGAATTTTGTCAGCCGAAGGTGTGTGATTTAAATGATACTGATTTTTAACGGCAAGACTTAACTATGAAAGATGATTACTCTCAATTCGATAATTAGTAAATGTTTACTGCATTTGCGAACGTTTAGCGTGTACATGCTAAACGAACAAAGCTCTAACATAAATTGTGCAATATTTTGTGAACTCAGAATGGGACAACTAGAAAATTACTTGTGTCAACTTACTATTTTTCAGTCCTTCCCCAAATATTTTGAAAGGGAGAGGTTGCTATAGTGAACTGGAAATTGGATATTATTATAACCTTGACACAGATTTAGCAGAAGAATGCAATTTGAGAACCTTTGATATTGAAATTTAAGAATGAAATATAATACAATTTTAGCTGTGTTTCTATTCATTCATCACTTTTCCACATGCCTAAATTTTTAACAAATTTTGATTTGCTTTAACATTAAAACTATAAGACGCTATTGTGACATATAAAAAATATCTCTGTCCATCTTCTTTTAAATGAACATGTAATGAGCAATTGGCATTAATCTAGCTGCACCCAATGTTGCAGATGTCTGAACCAACGTTGCATATACCTACTGATCTAGGATTAATCTGAATACATGGGCAAAGTTTCCAATCTACCTTAGAAATTACTATCTGAGACAAACTTTTCACCAATTAGTTAGAGGAATTAAATATAGCTCCACCTCCAACTTGCTTTTCAATCTCCTTCTGAGGTTCCCACTTTCCATTTAGTTTTCAATCTATCACCAATTCCTCCATCTCCTACTTATCTAGCTCTTTCCTACCCATCATTCTAGCTTATAATCTCCTACCATACATGGGAAGGGGGAGTCACTTCCACACTAAAGTGGTAGGTATGTGCCACCCAGAATTTCAAAATTGGACTGCAGTATGAGAGATTGTTTTGGTAACTGCAGTATGACATTTATGATTTTGATACCTGCAGTATGAAAATAAGTGATTTTTGAGACCAGCAGTATGAAAGATTGGATTTTTGATACCTGCACCACGAAAATTCTGAAAAAGCTACTGCTTGGGCGACACATTTATATACCTCACATATGTAAGTGCTCCCCACCCCCTTCCCTCCGGACCATACCAAACCCAAATACTTTAGCCAACAAACAGACACTAACCACCCCACCTGCACTTCCTACTTCACCCTTCCATTCATATTCTACCCCTTCATCTTCCATTCATATTCTACCCCATCTACCTACAATCCCTGCAACAAATCTATCATCCTCCATGTACCCACACCCTGGCAGTCTGCATTCACCTGTCCTAAGAACCATCTCCACCCTAATCACGATTTGAGATATCACAATTACAATGTTGATATACTAATTACATTTGTCTCTTCAAAATTAACCATAAGTACCTTTCCAAATTTGTTGGCTTCCTCTGCAATTTCACGTGGTACCAACTCATGTTTGCCATTACTAAATGCTCCAACCCAGCTCAGCTCCAGTTCAAAAGCCTTGTCTTTTACTTCATCATGAACAACGTAGATCCTAACAAGGAAGAAAACAACATAAAAAATGAAAAATATCTATACTTTCAACAGTGTTTATATTTCTTACAATTCTACACATTTGATAAGTTGATATATTTCTATACATTTGATAAGTTAATACAATTGCCTTAGCTTTTGATTTGTTTGTTTGTTGATGTCTAACGGCACTGTGACAGCTAGTCAGCAGGGATTGAAATTTAGAGTTTTGGTTACTGTTCCATGGAACAGTACTTTCTCAATACTTTTCTGGATCAGATTTTACTATTCCAACTTTTTGCCAATAATGGGATCAATTTCTTTCTTTAAAATGGGCTTAACTCTACTTTATCGGTAAATATGTGGAAATATGCATGTCAGTATGTCGCACCCAGTTGCATACAGTTATACACATACACTCAGACTTACAAATGTGTATTCATGGTTAATTGTGCTGACAATTGTAGGCATAGTGGGAAAAGCTTTTTCTTACTGAAATAAATTATTTTGATTATAATCTTGTTTAACATGCATTTTTTGAGCAGAAATCAAGTAACTGACCAATAATGTCATTTTCTCAAACACTCACTGTTCCTGCATAAAAAACACTCTTTTCGGAACAGTGGGAAATTCGACCCCTGGTCAGAGTCAAATGTGTCAAGAGGGTGTTAAGAATTTATGGTGCAAGGGTTGGGACAGAGAAGATTGAGAAAATGAAAATTCAAGATCCTAATGTTAGCATTTGAATGCGAAAAAAGGAAATGGGGGTCCCAGGGTGAGGGGTGACTCATGAAGAGGGCACTTGTTATGACGTGGTTTTAGTAAACATGGTGAGAAACAATCAGGTTCACTTGTACATAGAAAAAGCTGTTAGCTTGTTCTATGTATCTGTATTATCAAATTTACTTCAAGTTAAACCTTACTTTCCATGCTTTAAATATGCAATCTGGTCCAATGAATTAATTCTAACGTACTTCTAACCGACCTTAAAAACATAGTTACCAGCCCAGCACTGACCTCCATTATACCTCTAATATCCCTCACTTTTTTTCCGCGCTTTGCTTTTACAACATCGCTGGAATTGGCTGAAAAGTTTCTTCAAAATTGTCACCTTTTCTAACAATTCTCTTCCTTGCAGCTCCAACCATGCAGGTTTTTACGCTGTTTAACATTTTCTTTTAGCATTTTCAAGTCATCTAAAGTAAGACAAGGTGGCCATGGAACCGGGAAATCTTCGGTCAGACTCACAGGACTTTTCCCATTCAGCTTACACCTAAGTTGGAGAGTTTTTAATTCCATCCTTATAAAACGGGTGCCTAAACAAGAGAATCCCACTCTCGCGGCGGGTGTTTTTAGTTCCTAGAGCACCTGGTGTGCCTGTTTACAGGACCCCTTTCCCTTGGGTTTGAGTGTTTTTCACCCTAGTCCCCGCCTTTCCAAGAGGATAGCCTAACATTATACAGTGCATTGTATTAGGATGTCTTCAGTACAGGTTCTCCTTTGCATTAGGCCAACTTTTCTTTTCAATGTTGGTGCATGCACAAGAGGTCAACATCACCACAAAGTGCATGAGGAATTAGCTTCAGCCAGCTCCAAGGAGCTAAGTTTTTACAAAAGGGCCTATACATTATTTTACATCACCATACATTTTGTGAGTTCATATTTCTTCATAAAATTAAGATGAAGTTTTTAATTTATGACCTCAATTTATGGGGTGCTGGAGAGACCCTGAGGAGGTCTCCCTGGCGTCCTCTTTTAAGTGAATTCACCATTTCTTTTTTATCTCCACAGACACCAAGTGCACAGTAGTTTGTGCTTTATTGGCAACCCCTGCGTTTTTAAAGTTTTTACATTTTGTGCATTTTCTCGTTTTAAAAGTTTTTAGATATAAGTTTATATATATATATATATATATATATATCTATACATATATCTATCTCTCTATATATATATATATATATATATATATATCTATATAGATTTATATATTATATATATATATATATATAGATATATATATATATAGAGAGAGAGAGATATATAGATATAGATATATATACATAAAGATATATATATATATTATATTATATATACTTTCAAACGCCAAGAGGCGATATATATATGTATAAATCATTAGTCTCTCAGTTTTCTTCTTACACCACGACCCTGAGGTCTGAGGCAGTAATCTACTTTGTTAGCTTACACTGGCGGACGTAATTTATTTCTGAGACTTTTTGATCAGCTAAGTGGCATCTTGAGACATAGCTTAGAACAAACCACACAATACTAGCACCCATGTCTCGACAATACTGAGTTAGTGAGGCACAGGTAGTAGTGGGTAACTCATTTTTACACCGCTGTGGACCACAGTTCCGTGTAGGGACCGGTAGGACCACAAAAGGCGGTGTCCTAAGTGAGTTAACAAGTAATTTTACAGCTTGCAGTAGAGCCCTGGATTACTTCCACAGATTCTGTTAATATGCATTTTCGGACTAACCTATGTTCTGTCGACGTCTTGCCTCAGTTATTACTAACAGGTTGTTTTCTGTTCCTTTGTTATGACTAGGAAGGTTTACTATTTTATAGTAGTCCCTATTCAGAGGTTTTTCGTCCTTAAGATAAGGAATCTAGTCCTTTAAGTAGGATAAAATTAGTGCGAGTATTGGGGACCAGCTTTTAGAAAATTGGGCTTCGATCTGAACTCCCTTCCTTCCAATCCTCAGTTGCAATCTGATTGCATATTTAACAGCATGGGAGGTAAGGTATAACTTGAAGTAAATTTACCCCACTAAAGCGTAGCAGGGACATTTGAGAGAGTTATACTAATCTTCCATGTGTCCCTGACCACCTCCCCTCTCCTTCAGGCCTCAGTGGAATGTGAAATGAGGGATATTAGAGGTATTATGGAGGTCAGGGCTGGGCTGGTAACTATGATTATAAGGTCGGTTAGAAGTGCATTAAAATCGGGTCATTGAACCAGATTGCATATTTATGGCAAGGTAAGTAAGTATAACTCATAATATATAATGGAAGGCAAGTATAACTCTCATAAATATTCCCACTACACTTAGTGCGTTAAATCTGATTCCACTCATATTTGTATGGCCAAGAACCTGTACAGCAGTTTACCTATGCACCTTGGACAACACAAAGAAAATCCTGACAACATTAATCAATGTAACATCAATTTTGACCTACAAAACGCTGGTACACCTGCTACGATTCAATTTTTAGTGAGTTTGTAAGGTCATTTCACTACAATAAATGGCTACATTTAGACATTACTTGCTTGTTTTTCATATGATCCTAATTAAACAAAACCATGTGGGTTCATTTAACATGTCATTTTGCCAAACAAGGTAAGAACAAAATAAACTGATGGTAGTAAAAATGTGCATACATTTTAGCAACTTCTTTGACAGCATCCCTGCACATCATGTCCTTCAGGTGCTTGTCAGGTGTCAAGAACTTTTCTATTTCAGTCTTGGCAGCTTGCTTGGCTTTGCCTATGGCGCAACCATAGTAACCCTGCAGGAAGTGGTCAAAGATCATTATATATTACATATTCATACAACATATGAACTAGATAAGAAAATCATTGAGTTTTAACTGTAGGCTTATAAAAGCAGGATAGAGGCCTTGAATTAACCTGCTAAGTACGGAAATAAGCCACAGCCCCATAACAACACGGTAACTAGGTGGGGCAAACAAACCTCAAATCCACAATCATGCATGACCAACGCATTGACATTTAGATGTTTGAATAGCCTGCTGTAAATTTTGATCCATTTATGGCACTTCTCCGGATCTTTAGAGTTTTTAGCAGAAGGAATAAACAAAATTCTGTTTGCTAATCATTCTGGGTAACAGGAATTTGATTTAATAAGTGCAAATTTTATTCACCATTTTGTCATCACTCAGTCTGTGTGTGCAGAAATTTGTTTAGTGCAGTATATTGCTTTGACTGCATAAGCACATGCCACTAGCTAGATGTAGCTTTACTGTACCAGTAGTGCACAGGATGTTTGCACCACTTACTGTAGTTATGCAGATTTTGCTGCTAGGCGAAATCATGCGGTGATTGGTTGAAGAGCTGTCAATCATTTAACCTAGAAAGGTTAATTAAAAGGCTTAGGGAATTTGGAGACCATGCCCATGTGAAGAGCCTGAACATTATTACATACAGGTAACCTGCTTGCCCTTGGAAAGTGATTTTATGTACAGGCAGGCACAATTTCAAATACTCAAAACTTTGGGCAGGTGAAAAGTAGTGAGGTAATAAAGCCTGATAGGCGAGTGATAAATCAAGCTTAAATTTTGAGCCCAGGCCACATTTTGCACTTTGGATATGACAGCCTTCTCCGCCTTCAACTCTTTTACCAATCATGAATTTGTTCAAAATTTGTTTAAAACTTAATCAACTGCATATTACATACCATATTCCTGATGGGTAAATTTGCCTCCTTCCTGAAAATGAGTGTCTCAATAGCTGAAGACAACATTCCATGTCATACAAACCAAATCAATGAAAGAAAAACACCTGATTTTCAATGAGAATACACTTGTGCTTGAAGGGAATGTGATGATACGATATCACATCTGGTCTAATATCTAGCCTAGTTAATAAGAAAATCTTCCCCACTTTGCAGCCTCTCTGAATTTTCAATTTTCATGTATATGATAGAGGGCTGGTAAAAACAAATTGGTAAAAAAACCATGTTGATATCTTGTTCCCTTTAGGAGTTGTTGCATTTCAAAGATTTCAAAGTCATTGTTCAGCACATTCCATTGGAAAGTTCCAACTTAGTCTTGACAACATAGTCTTGACAGATCTCATATTAAAACATCCCCACCCATCAATTTCTACCCTTCCCTGTTCCAATTATTCCCAAATTTTAATCACTTCTTCATGAAACAGTAACAAAACACACAACACACCAAATTTAATCCAAATCCAATCATCAGTTCTGGAGATATCTTGATGACAGACAAACAAGATGCAAAACATATCTCCCTCCACCCCCACTTTGCTCCTTCTCCTGCTCCAATATGTCTCGAATTTAATCACTTCTTTCTTAATCATTAACACAACCACACAGAAAACTTCATCCAAATCCAATCATCAGTTCTTGAGATATCTTGTTGACAGACAAACAGTGTGAAAACATGTCCTTTAAATAGGTCAATACCTCCCTTATAATATAATCTAGAAATAATATAGATGTGAAACTATACTGAAAAGGGGTCACTTCATGACAAAGGGGTTCTCTGAAGATGTGATTGATTACATCTCCATAAACAAAGCAGATAAACCTGTTCTTGATGCTGGTTCCATGTAACATATGGAGACAGTAAAGAAGTTGTCAATTGTTTTAGTAATTTTCACCACCTTCAGCACCCCCAGGAATGTCATTTGTTGTCAAATTACATCCTCAGTTTACTTATCATTCACAAATGGGTCAATTTAGGTAGGGTTCTTACTGATCACAGGTCTAATCAAAAATATCTTGTCATCATTATTACCTATCAAAAAGCAAAACAAAGTTTGAACGCCATATAGCCATTGCTAGTGGAACCAACACTGATCAAAATGCATGAGAAGTTTATTTGTAGGCTTTAGGACTTAAAATCAACAACAATCTTGGACAAAAATTGACGCTTTCCTCTTCTACCCCATTACCCCCATGTCAACATACTTGAAATGAAAGCATCCAGGATGATCCTCTCCCAACTCCAACATTGAGAAAGGGAGTGCAGAACATGACAACTAACTTTTTCCAAGATTGTAGTTACAAAATCCAAGATAGATTCCAAGACTTAAAGAAAACTTACGTAAGAAACACCTGATGGATCTATCATATATAACTCGGGTATTTCATCAATGAAGGTGCCAAGGAGAACACTGAAAAGATAAATTTAGTATATACAATATAAAATAGATCCATTCATTTAAGCAATCTCCAGAAAAAAATATTACTTGCTGCCTAGTACAGTAGCTGGTATGTGACATTTCCTCTTTCTGTGGTCTACTATTAGATGAAAAATATTCAGAAGTCTTCAATAAGGAGCGCAGTGTAAACTACATTTCTTCAACACCTGAAATAATCACTGCAAGAATGTCATCTATGCTTAGAGAAAAAGTTGTTTTTGAGGCAGACTTTGAAGAAAGTTTTCACTGCATGTAGGAAGAAAAAAAAAAGCAGCTGATGAGGATAGAAAAATATCATGCAGCAATTTAATAGCTTCAAGGGAAATTCTTAACCCTTACTCTACCACGCGGCGATAGTATCGCCGTTTTCAAACCACCTTTTTCAAAAAATAAAATCGGGACTTTACCACAGTCCTATAAGAGTAATCTTGGTATCATTTTAAAGTACTCGGATATTTCTTTCACAAAATAAAACTTTTTTATAAAGGTCATATTACATAATTTTTAGAAAAAATACATCAAAAAAGGGTAAAACTCAATAATTGCTAAAAACATTTCAATTTTTTTATTTTTCTCTTTTACAACTAACGATAATTTCAAGATCACATTTTTGCTTCAAAATCAAACACGCAAGTCCTAAGACATGATAGTATTGGTTTCTGGTATAATTTTTATAATCCCTACCTCCAATCTCTTGTTCTGGAGAAATTTATTTCATGAATTTCTGCCATTTTTGACCCGTTTTTTTCAAAAAATCGTGTAACCCAAACCTTTACATCCCGCATGCTTTGTTGAACCGCCGTTCGAAAGCGCTTAAAATTTCCTTTCATTTGATATATAAATAAAGGCATACCCCCCTCTATTTAGAACCCATCCTATAAGAACAAAATTACACCACTCTAATTTAAACGACCACGTGGCGCAGAGGAAATGTACGCTACTAGAGTGCGGGCGCTCCGGGTTCGAGTCTCGCCGTTACCACTGCGTAATTTTTTTCTGCTGCAGCTTTCAGGGGACGTTTGACTTTTATCATTTTTGATGTGTTTTTATCTTTTCTTTCTTTCTAAAAATTATAGATTAGTATCGTTGGAAAGGAAATTTCAAAAACAATCTAAATATGTAACATAAATCTCTGTTTTCAATACTGACAAGAAGTTATACTTCTGCAAAGATTGACCATTTGTTGACCAAATTTAGCCAAAAATTGCTTAATTTGCATAATTTTGGCCAATATTTCCTAAATTGGTTTTAATTACTCAAAGCATCTATTCCAATCAAACTTGTAACGAAAGAAAATGAAAGGAAAGTTGTCAAAAATGCATATGAAAAAAAAGTTACGAAAATTGGGGTCGCTATTTTTAAAGCCCTGGTAGAGTAAGGGTTAAATGATTGATATTGGAATTGTGGAAATTAAAAATATTTTTCCAACTTTGTATCATGGTATCATTATTGTCATACTACAGCTTACTAAAATATATAAATGCAACTAAATGAAGTGATACAATAAAAGCTGACATTTACCTGCATCCAAATGGTCTAACAGCACTGTACAATGTGTATGCATGGACGTACAATGCAACTCTTTCCACAAGATACTGCAAGAAAATTAAAGACACAAATCTCATCATCACACACAGCATGTTGTACACATCATGCAATCTCATGAAATGATCATTAAAATAGCAATATTCAGCTATTTATGTTCTTTATTTTGCAATTAAAACAAGGCTAAACAAATGAAGAATAAAAACACTACTTTACTTCATGCTCACCTATAATTTGTATTTAACTGTTCATCGTAAACGCCTATTTCAGGACATTAAAAGTATCTAACAGCGTGTAAATAATGGCAATATTGCCTGATGTCCAAGCCGCTTACAGGTTGATAAACCTCCTCCCAGTTAAGGCTGCAGGAGACCCTTAGATTATTGGAGGGGGGCCTAGATGTAATGGCATTGTTTAGTTTAAATTATACCAACTTACGACACCACTTTATAAATTACTTGGAGCGGGAAAGGGGGATGGGGGGGGGGACAGGGGGGATTTCCCATCCGGCCCAATAGGTTCCTACAGCCCTGTCCCTTATATCTGAAATCCCTTCAAAAAAGATATGAAACTGCAGTAGATATATCTCACCTATATACATATCTTAAATCATTTAAAGTAAAATCATACTAAGTGAAGTTTTCCATATCTTATGTTTTGTAAGCTTTTCTTGTTCACATTTCTTGTCATTTAAAACATTATTTATCAACATTTAAATATTTCTCACTTACATATAAAATTTAAGTGACAACTAACCTTTAAGGGAGCTGGAGAACCAAAGTTTGATCTGTAATTTGCAGCCTCATCTCGAGCAACTTCGACAATCTAAAATAACAAATGCAACAGGTGATCATTCATATTTCTGACCAAGGCTGCATTATAGAACTGTTAATGGTGACTACTACTTTAGTGAAATAGATGTAGAAAGACGACATACGCAATCATAACACAATCTCTCACACAACAATAACAATTATAAAGCCACATGTTAAGAATAGGGCTGTCACGATATGGGTAAATGAGATATCCATATCATAGATACAAATATCAAGATATGGTGAAATATTGCGATATCTAAGTTTTGAATTGGAAAACTGCTTAGTTTTTCAGCAAGAATATCCCACTTATCCCATAAAACCCACGAAAAACCGCAAACAAACAAAAAAAGCCGAAAAATGCATTTGCAATTTTCAGACAAATTTTGGCATTTTTTCAGACAAATTTTGGCATTTTTGCAGACAAATTTTGGCATTTTCTAGACAAATTTGGGCATTTTCCAGACAAATTTAAGCATTTTTCAGACAAATTTTGGCATTTTTCAGACAAATTTTGGCATTTTCAGACAAATTTTGGCATTTTTTGGCCTTTTTGGGGGTACTTTGGGCCTTTTTGGTAATTTGGTCTTTTTTTGTATATTTCCAAAAAAAATCTCTTTAAAAGAATTACACAAGGGGAAAAATCCCCTCCCCCCAAAAAAAATAATAATAATAATAAAAACAATACAAATAATAATAATAATAAAAATAAAACAACAACAAAAACAACAATAACGATAACAATAATAATAATAATAATAATAATAATAATAATAATAATAATAATAATACAATGAAAATTGAACCTAAGTGTGAACACTGACATCCAGAACCATGGGAAAGTTTAATAATATTTCCAACTCGGGATAAACTTGAAAAAGGCAATATTACGATATCACATTAATATCTGCTCAGCCCAATTTAATAACTGTTGGTTTGCCGTATCTTATTTGCTCAAATAATGTATTTTTACTTTTACCAGTCTTAAATGACAACCAATCTATTTTGAGAAAGTTTTGCTGCAGCAAATCAAACAACATTTTAAGGATGGTCTGAACAGGAGTGATTTTTCACACAGAAAATAATTTAGTTATATAAGCATACTTCAAAAGGAGACACATCCTTCACTACAATATAAGCTTGTTAATATATTGTATAAATAGTCATTGTGAACATGAATTAGTTGTAATCAATAATAATCAATCAAATCAGGAACCCTCTGAAATTTGCTTGTTTTCCACACAACAAAAGATGATACTTTCTGAACTACAGTAAACAGACTAAAGCAATGTCTAGCAGATACAAATCTGTTGCTGTTCTAGTTTCTTGATGCTAGATTCCCATGAAGACCGTAAATGTCCAGCTATGGGATACCAAACATTGCCCTTCCAATGCTTATGTCATCCATACCCAAAGTGATTCTAGTTGAAGTGTCGCCCATACTTTTTTATTGTCATCACTCCCCTTATCCTAAAGCCAACCATTCCTTCCTTTCAAAGCCTACTGCCTCTTCCTTTCTAATACCTTCCCTGTCCCTGCACTCTTATCTCCCCTTTTCTCCCTTCCACCGCTTTATTCATGTGCAGTCCTCTATTCCCCAGCCTGAACCCTAATTCACATCATTTTGTGTATAACTTTTACTCATTCTATATTGTCTTTGTCAAGTTTTGATGCCGCAAAGATGATCAAAAGGAAAAGTGAAAAAACTTACTTGTCTAGCATCAGCAAGAAGTCCTGCCACTGCCTGCAAGAGATAAATGAGTAATTGAATTGTTTATAAATATGTGCTCTTTTTTATTTTGTCAAACATAGCTGCAACTGCCACTCAATAAGATTCATAAAACTATATTTAAGATAAGTTAAGTTTTCACAATGAAAAAATGAGAACTGCCAAACACACATTGAAGATTTTGAAAATTAATATAATGCCAAAATGAAATGTAGGTTAGTTTCAGATTTTATTTTCACAAATTCTTAGATGGGTAGTGTTTTCATTTTTACTTTATTAAACTTTTCCAATAATTATATCAAAAACTTACCAGCTTGTAGTCTACAAAAGATATAACAGTTTATCTCACTCAGATGGCATTTGCAATGACAGACTTTAACTTATATGACAACATGAATGTTATTCCAGATCAATGAAATTGACATCCTGCCTAAAAATATATATATATTTTTTGTAATCATTACACACTTTTCACCAGTAATAGATAATATTATCTGACAGTCAGTCAGCAACCAGAATTTGTATTTTCATTTGGACTTGCAGGAATCAAACTGCATTTACGAGAAGAGGTATTTCTGATAATCATTTTTTATGCAGTACATACTGTAACTAAAATTTAGCACAGTATACTCAATTTTAGTACATACTTAACACCACAAAAACCAAGTACATTAAATTCATTTTTTAAATAGAATAATAATGCTTGTTCGTTAATGTTGTAGTAGACAAAGCAGAAGAATCACGTACCATTCCAATATGTCTGTCAATATGAAATATCCTTTTGTTTGTTCCACTTTCATAGAGTTTTGATGTGACAAGTTTTTCTACTCCAAAGATGACACCATCCTTACATCTCACACCAATGGCTGTCCCACTGTTTTCCACTGCTTTCAGAGCATACTCTACTTGAAAGACACGTCCATCTGGAGAAAACTGGGAAGCTGACAAATCGTACTGAAAGAACAGAATAATCACAAATAATTAAACATACAAATGCAACCGTACAGTAGCTGAAATTGCACCTTCTCACTGCACTGTAAGGATCAGCACTCAAAATTAGCATAAGCCTGCTAGCCCGGGCTGCTTGATTTTACATGCGGGCTAGCACAATTTTAACCCTTATTTTACCACGCGGCGATATTATCACTGTTTTGGGTACCCAATCTTTGACTCCGCCTCCCGAGCGCATTTTCAAAAAAGTGCTGGTTGAGTAAGGCTTAATCAACCCACGAAAAGTGTGTCAACTCAAAAATATATGCAGCATGATCCCAGTGGGCTGCCCAGCGAGTCACTGAAGTGGAACGAGCCCAACTCTGCTGCTTGGAAGACAGAGGACTCTTCAATAATCAGCCCTTGATTAACCCTTACTCTACCACGCGGCAATATTATCGCCGTTTTGGGTGCCCAATCTTTGACTCCACCTCCCGAGTGCATTTTCAAAAAAGTACTCGTAGAGTACTGTAAGGCTAATCATTCAAGCTCATCAGGCTTGTTCCAGACCCCTAGCTTTGATATTTCACAATGCCCACCCCTCCGTGGGTTCGCTCTGCCCCCTGGGGGTCCGCCCTGCCCCTCATGAGAAAAAAAAATGTTATTTTGTATTTATTTTTATTTTAGATTTATTTTTTTAACTTACATGTAATCTTAATTAGCCTCGTAAATGAAATAACTTACATGGATACAGAACACAGAATGATAGCATAGTAAGCAATTGTCCTGTTTAGCTCATGAATGGTCCTTATTAGTCAAAATAATTTCATTCTGAAATGTATCATTACAGCTAAAATCCTAGAGCTTCTTCACCAGGGGAATAAGCCTTAAGGGCGGCCCCTGGACTCCACTCTGAAAAGACGTAGCTCTTTTGTGCGCATTAATGTGCCCCTCAACAAGTCTAGCACCTTGCCCTTTTTTAAATCAAGCTAGGTGTCTGTCTTCTGTAATCATAATTATTCCAGTGTGTTTATGTTAGACGTGAAGAAAAGGGCTTGTGGGCAGTTCAGTCAGGCTTATGGAATGTGAGGTGAAAAAGACCGATGGTAAGAATCTGTGATAGTATAGTCAGATAGATAAGAAGAAGAAAAATTGAGCTTTTTCCTATGCAGTCTAACAGTAATGACCCCTATGGTTGCCATTTCAAGTGTGGTCTATTGTAAAATTTTGGCTTTCCAGGCATGGGAGAAAGGTCCAAAATCCTTAACCCAGCTAATTTTTGTCCACTCAGAGAAAATTTTAAAACTCTGTAGTTTATTCACACAAACCGTGTATTAGCAAGTCTACATTATTTCCTCCAGATGAAAAAAATACCCATGATAAATTTTGTCAAAAACAGTTCGTACAGTAGATCTATTCTCTTAATCTCGTGATACAGTTCACAAATATGATTCACGTATAATCCTTCAGTAATCAAGAGAGTTAAAAACAGTTCACAAATATTTGTTTTCGTTACTATCCACTTCTCAAACCCAAAAATATGTGCTCTTGGGCTGGTAGAAGAAATGCCTATTTAAAGAAAATAATCAATCATTGTAAAGTATGTGCAGTGAATAATTAATGGAAGATTTTGCGTTGTGACCTTAACACTGTGTCTAATAAGATTACCTTAAAACAATCAGAAAGCTGATTTAAAGTGAGATTACACAGCTGCAAGGTCTCTGAGAATCAGCAGAAGATAAGGCTTCCTTTGTTCAAAATAACCAAGTTTTCGTCGGCTTTAAAACAAGGCATAAGCTCTCTTTGTTTCATACTGCTTTAAAGGGGTGATGAAACACAGATTTTCTGATGGTTAAAGGCGAAACATGCTCTGCTATATACATCCCCTTTCAAAATTATTTTTGGAAAATCTCAAATTTGGCCTGTCTAAAAAATCACAATAAGTGAAACACAAGAAGACTGGAAAACAAAGTTACTCATCTCATATACATGTCAACAAACTTTCAAAATGTTCTCTCTCTAAACTAACTCCGATATTAACTTTCACCTATTTGCCGACAATAATTCAAATAAACTATAGAAAGAAAACTGGAAAGAGAACTTCAAAAGAACGCACAAAAAAACCCAGAACATCAATGATGTTGAAGCTCAACGATATTTGGATGCGGCGGATGGAAAAGGTGGTGGTGGATGTTTTAGTTTTTAAAACAGGTGTTCTTATTTTAACCCTCATCAGCAAGTTCACCAGCATGTAGTGAGTGCTACAGTAAGTCTCTTAGGTGGGGGTGCTGCCAGGCATGAATTTAGGGCAGTTTAACAGAGAGGTTATATTTCACATCGCAATGTGTAATGTTAAATTCTAGACCTTTCTGCAGGTAAATATTTTTTGAAATCATTACACACATATATAAAATTAAAGAGTTTCCTAATTTTCACTTCATAGCGACGTCTGAAAAATTATGCTTCTAACAAGAAGTTACAAGCCTTTTTGTATAAATTATGTGTACCAATGGGTGGTGTCATCATGTCTCCGTCGATTACTAATGTTACGTGAGAGCAAAGGTCAAGTCAACCACAACATATGATGAGAAAAAAACATTTTGTTACCATAACAAAATTTTGAAACATTTACCCAATCATGTTCAAAAAATGATGAGAACCCTCTTTCTTAGTACATTCAATAAACAAGATAAAAGCAAATATTTGTGCAACATCAACTGCAAACAAATTGCAACCATTAGCATTAAATCACTTTAAAGTGAAGTCTTCAAATTTATACTTCTTACAAAAGTTATAAGCCTTTTAGCATAAAATTATAATATGTACAGTATTCCAAAGGGTGATGTCATTATGTCTCGGTCGATTACTGATTTTTTTGTGAGGGCAAAGGTCAATTCCACAACAACATATGGTGAGAACACACGTTTTGTAATCATTACCAAATTTAAAATATTTATACATTAATGTTCATAAAATGTACTACTTGTGCGAAATCGGGAAAATAAAGTTTAAGAAAATGTGTCTTTTCTATTTTTATATCATTTCATGTTTTAGTTCATATTTACATGTAATCAGAAAACAGAATTCACCATTAAAATTCACAGTAAATCACACAGTAATGGCCACTTCACAATAGTGTTAGTGAGGATCTTCCACACAAGTTAGCTCCTTGGCTGTAGCTATTTTTATGAAAATTACGCAAGAGTCCGAACCGTTCACTGTATTATATTACAGTACACTGTACAGTTGAACTAAGCTATTCTGAATAAAGCTGGACTACTCGTCCTTCTTCAAAAGTTTTAATTCAGGAAATTGTTGCTATTCTTTTTCTGTCGTGGCCCTTAGAGCACAACATGACTAGTATTGTAATCTATATGCTCAAAATCCGCCATCTTTGATACCCTCCCTTAAAATTCTTAGAATAATTACAAACGTTCATAAGTATAATGATTTTGATATATTTTGAAACCTATAAAACTTAATACTACGTGAATAATTTTACACAAGTAGGAATCGAGAGGTAGTAAAAACAATACAAATATAAAACAAATCAATTCAAAGTTCTAATTACAACTTTAGTTGGGCACTACCATTATAGAAAGGGGTGAGCAAAATGTGGCAGAATGAAGATTATTTCTGGTCAGTAAGCTGAAACAAAGAACCCTATTGTAGATGCTGCGGAAGTAGGCTATTATTTTGTGCTGTACAAGAACTGCCAACATCCTGGACTGACGTGCCTTAATGCATCAAAACATTAAATTCTTTGTGAATGCATTAAGGGAGTTGTTATTTGGACAAATCACTGATGCATAGAACCAGAATGAAACTCCCTGGTCCAACTTGACTGACTGGAAACTTGAGTTTAAACTAAAGTTTAAATTAATGTAAAAGACAATATATCTTTAGTAAGATTGTCTAGTGCCAAAACACCTACAGTGTATAGTAAAGAAACCCAAATGGTGTCATTTTTTTGGCAATGGAATTGCCATTGAGCCTTTATTCTGTCCTTATAAAATGAAAGTTTAACAATTTTCTTGATTATCAGGCCCGTAGCCAGAAATTTGAAAGGGGGGTTCGTTTTCGCATAAAAGTGAAAAAGAACTTGAAATTCCAAGTCCTTATTATTTTTCAGATTTCAAAAGGGCACTTTTTCAACAAAAGGGTATTCAGGAATATAAACAGTTGAAAATCTTGAAATTCTGGATATTTTAAAGGCAAAGAATTAAGGCATTCTTTGTCCAATTTATTCCATTTTTACCAATGGAAAGTATGGGTTTTGCTGGAGGTTTTCGCCCCTGTGGCTATTCTTTTTTTATGGTCATTATAATTTTTTTGAGATCTCCTAATCTTCACAAAAAATTATAACTGATGTACATTTAGGTTTTCCCATGGCCTAGGCCTCCTCTTGGCAGCACCGATTATTAACGGGGTGGGTGTGGGGGAGTGAGGAGAAATGTGCCATGGGGGGTCTAGGACCTTCTTGGACTACCTTACTTTTCTCATGCTGGCTACCCAACTTCCCCCCTCCCCAGCCCCCTCTACTTAGAAAAACTAACATTTGGGGACCCTTATATCTCAAAATATTTTAAGGGCAAAGAATTAAGGTATTCTTTGTCCAGTCTATACTGTTTTTACCAATGTAAAGCATGGGTTTCACCGTAGGTTTTCGCCCCAGTGGCTATTCTTTATAATGGTCATTAATATTTTTTGAGATCTCCTGATGTTAAAAAAAAATTATACTCATGTACATTTGGGTGTTTCCTGGGCCAACAATATAATATGCTCAATAATTGCCATGATGGAGTAAAATGCATTTTTCAAAAGGCCTGTATTTCCATTTGGTAATTCAGAATATGGGCAAACTTGCCTATCTAGCAGAATGGGCAACATTCTCCCACAAAAATAAAAGTTTACCAACATAAATTATACATTTAAATTTGTACACTAGTTTAAATATTGGATAAATACATGTTAATTACATGTACATATGTGACATTTTGACCTAATTAAGTAGAAACCTGCATTTTCAATCATCTATAACTTCATAATTTAATAGCTCAACAGCTTGAAATTTTAAGATGCTGAATACTATACCCAATTCTAGGACAAAATAAAATTTAACAAAAAATAATGATTGTTTAAGAAATTATAAGCTAATGAAATTAGCAATTTCTCTAACGAACAAGATATCCATCGAAAGTCAAGAATGGCAACTGTGGCATATTATGTTCCGAAAAAATCATCATTCATTTTATAGTTCATAACAGGTGTACATGATACATTATTAAAATGTCCACTTCATATACTATCAAAATGTAGAACAAAGCTAATATTAGTCACTTTTAATCAAATTAACCAATGAATTACACCCTGATTCCCAATGACAAGTACAGTACAGTATATCGTACTTGGTTTCCAACAAAATTACAATACGTGCAAAAATGTATGCTTAAACTCAAAAGGATGATGTAATTGATAATAAGTAACGCACTTTGCACGTACAGTGGTAGTACTTGAGTATTTGCATAGAACATAGAACAAGTTTGAAAACAGATGCATAGTGCTCAGTTCTGCACAAATCATTGCAATGTTTTCACTGACAAATGGTCACGGATACACACATGTACAACAAAATGCCAAGAAGAACAAATAGTCAAAAAATATTATACATCATCATGTATATTTATATACATTAATCATTAATAAACCTTGGGTAACTGTGTAACTGCACTAGTCAATAACTACAAACTATTTAAAAAATGCTAGGATTTAATAATAATTATAAATAAGTATGACCAATGGTCTTCTCTTATAGCCAGAAAAGTTTAAGTCAGTTTTGTACAACGCAGATTTAATACTTAACACATAAATACAATAACCTAATTGCACTAAAAATTCAAAAAGTATTTACCCAAACTTTTGTTTTGCACGAGCTACTGTACAGCAGTAACGTAAACGTACCAATACAAACGATGTCTTAATCGAAGGAGAAATAATTCTAGGCTTCCTATTAATGGGTATGATAAGAAAATAAAACTTTAGTAAAAAAACACGGGGAAAAATCATTCTAAACCTAGTAATTACAGACCCATTACATTATCTTCTGTTCTAAGCAAACTTCTTGAGAGGGTCATCTGTTCTACAGTCAATGCTTATCTTAACAATATTAATTTCTGTAATAACTTTCAAGCTGGTTTTTGTTCAAATTTTAGCACCCAGATCAGATAGCCAAGTTGTCTCACTATAGTGCTTTTAGCTTCTCTCAGAGAAATTTTGTTTTTACTGTCCTCTTCGATGCCGAAAAGGCTTTCGATAAGTTATGGCACGATGGTCTACTTTTCAAACTCATCAAGATCTCCCTTCCATTAAAATTTATTCGCTGAATTGCAGAATTTGTATCCAACAGACAAATGTTTATTCTGATCCTATGGTTGTGAATGAGGGCACCACTCAGGGTAGCCCACTTAGTCCTTTGCTCTTCCTTATTTTTGTAAACGGCATTCTAAACCCCTCTTCTGACTACATTTATATATCTAAGTATACAGACGACTTGGCTGTCTGGTCGATAGCCAAAAATATTCTTGCAGGGACGATCTGCTATATTACATTAATCTACTTCAATGCTGGTGCAGCAAATGGAGAATCTTCCTACACCCTTCCAAATTTCAGTCAATTGTTTTCTCCTGTCGCCGTCCGGAATTTATTCCGATCTTAGTTTTTAATGATACTGTTATAATGAACTATAATTTAGTTATGTTTTTGGGTATCACCTTTAATGCTAGATTTAATTTTAATATACAAATTGCTAACTTAATTTTCCACAAAAATAAGTATTTTATGGAAAGAATATTTTATTAGTATTTTGGGTCCAAATTGTTTTTCTCTCCAAAATCCATCGAACATTTTGTTTGTAGGAATAGAGGACATAACGATACAGAAGTAAAAACTCGCATTGCGTCTTTTGAACAATGGTGACAATAACAACCTTAATCAGTGGTGTAGCCGGGATTTTCATATTGGGATGGGAGGGGGAGGGGCGAAGAATTTAATTAAACTGACAAGATATTTATTGGTGTAGTAGAGGTGACATCAAAGGTGTCAATTCGAGTGCAAAGCGCTGGACTTGTGGGCATGGCATGCAGGGGCCCTGGTGGGGTCCTGGGGCGAAGCCCCTCCCCCCCACCTTGTCGGTAGCTCTCGCAAAATTGTCATTTCAAGGACAAAAGTATGTCACAACGCATAGTAAGAAGGTGTATTATACAAGTCAAAATTCATACATATACAAACACAAAATCATGAAAATGCATGTGGAAATATAATGTTTTATTGTTTACATTTGCACATGTTTAGGTTTATTGTCACTCTTTAAAAAATATGGGTTGTCTAAAAGAAAGTTTTCCAATGATTTACTACAAACTTGTGTAAATGTTGTCAAATATTTCAAATGAGCCTGTTCTGTAATAATATGCACCTGAAATGTCAAAGCTTGTTGAACCAACGGCACCAATCTAAACCAACGGATTAAAACCTGAACCGACGGATTAAAATATTGAGGAAGGGGAGGGGGGCCATCGCCTTCTCTGGCTACACCGCTGACCTTAATTGTAGATACAAATATTCTCATTGTTATACAAAAAAGCTAATTAGAATGCACACACAACTTAACCAACTTTCCAGTCAGCTTTCCTCAACAAGGTGACTAAAAAAGATTACACTTTATTCTGCTTTATGTTGCAGACTAAAGTAGACTAGCGCCTAAGTCGCCGCAACATAAACGGATCATATAACGCAGCCTAACGTGTAGAAGCGTGTAAGCTTTTATTTCACCAAATTTATTGATTACCTCTTGACTTTGCTATCCCGGGCCCATTCCGGAAATGTACCTATTGTTATGGTGAGAGATCTGATACTGTTACGGCGAGATTAGTGCACAAAAGTTTCACTTTGCAAACGCTAGCCTATTAAAATACTTCTCAGTTTTGGAATATACAGTGCGTCGTTTTTAAACATATTTCATTACATTTTCTCCACTACTTGAGGCTAAATTAATACGTTCGTAACAGCAGTAGGCTGTTTTCGCAATGGCAAGTGTTACAGTTCGCTAGGTCCGGCCTGCAGTGGCGATGCTAAGGGAGGGGAGGGGGGGGGGGGGCATTTCCCTTTTTCTCCACTTGCCTCAGAAGACTTTCTACAGCAATATTTTGTTTCTGATTTCTAGACTTTTGCCTGCCCCCTCCCCATGAAACAAAGTTGCCCCTCCCTTACACCCCCAACATGATCAAAATATTGGTGTCACCACTGGGCCCGGGAAAAATTACCTCTCCCCCTCCTATACCTCCCACATCGTCGTCAGGCCCAGAAAACAAGTAACAATGCATATGGATATGAAAAACAGAAGAACATCCCTTACAAAAAAACCTGTGTCAGCTATTTTTCATGTATGAACACGCATGCAAACCCAGGGTAATCCTTGGTATTTGCACTAGTTTGACACTTTCTCACTCATTCCCCAAAAAACAGTGTCTGCCACTCTTTTACGCATAAAACATGGACACTACACTTCACAGGTTTTCCTTTGTCCAACAGGACAATGCGTGTCATACAGGAAACAAGAAAAAACCTGTGTCATAAGTACCAGACAAAGTGTTTACACCACAAAATATTTTTTCATGCAATAGCCCATTCAGCTGGTCCTAAATTACCTGAACGTTTTGCCACATTTCTTGACACAGGTTGGAACTCGTTTTACCACACTTTTTCCTGTCTTGTTAAACACTTACTTTCACACATTTACATGCATGTCAGCCACACATGAACACATGTGGGATTACCTGTTAGACACGCAGGGGATGAGTTCCAATTTCATGCATTGTCATGTGTGTCACTTTTGTTTGCCACACGTGAAGTCTTTTGTCTGCAAAAACACAAACAAGGTTTGACACACTCTTTTTTGTAAGGGATGGAAATACGTTCATCAAGGGCCACTGTACAAGATTAAGGCCGCTGATTTACTGTCTGATGGACTTGCAATATCCTTGCAGTTTCAAAGATGAAGTATCTATATCTGTGTAAGATTTAAGAAATTCAAGCTAATTTTTTCATTGAGAGATCCGAAGAATTTTGTACATAAATTATTGTCAGGTTATGTTTCGATGTTTGAGATAATATAATCTGACAGCCCTATAATTTCATGAAGTTACTCCAAAAGTATTATATCAAAATGTGCCAATGCTTATCGTGCACTGTAAATTTGATTTCAAAGTGTACAATCTAGACTAAATGTAAGGTAGATTGAAAATATGAAATATGGCTGCCAATTTGAAAAGAAATAAAAGAGCAGTCATGTCATTGCAACAAAAAAATATGACCGTTATGTCTATTGTGTCATGAATGCAAGACGATTCAATGGTTGGCTCTTCGAAAATACAGACGAACAAATGTGCCTTCGTACTAGCCCAGAGCATGCAACTTACCCTGTTCAAACCTACAAAATACATACTGTAGCCTGTAGGCCTACTGAGATTTTGAAGAAAACAACTTAAAAAACAATAATAAAAAAACTGTAGCATATCATTACTCATTAAATTGACAGCCTGTGTAGCCTCTTCCTTTTCCAAAACGGCAGAGTATTCTGCATTTAGGGCCTAACGTTACTCCAAAATCTGTATCGTAAGAAAAGCAGAAACTTTCCAAATTCCAGTAACTTAAGTAAGGCAAGGGCTGAAGCAGTGAAACTTTATAAAGGCTAGCCTAGACATCAATGAAGCCTAGCGTTGTGAATTAAATATAGGTCTTGCGTTAGCCTATGATTCATGAAGTATGAATGATGTACTGCAACCTACTGTAGGCTAAATAGGCTAGGCGTATATGATGTAGGCTACACAGCAACGTTCTGCGCTAGCACTAACGTACACGGGACCTTTTGCTTGACGTTTGCTTTCTCTGACTCCATTTAATCAAACAAAAAGTAGGTTATGTTGCATGATAGTTTATAATTCTAGACAACACATACGTACCCCTGTACCAATGGAACTCATTGCTTTAATTTATGTATTACTCTTTGGACAAAAAATGGAAACAGTAAAGCAGTTACTGAGTGAAATAAAGCTGCGGTTATCTTGCAAACTATTCAATGAGAATGCTGTTAAAAACTGTGCTAATGAATTATTTTTTGTTTTATTCTACTTCAATTAAGTTTATATTCAATTATAATAAAAGAATAATATACTTTTGTAATTATATGTTATATAATATTACAAAAAAATAGATAAATATTACTAGACATTATAAGTAACAGTTTTTGCATATTTTGCTGTATCATTGTGCGGTAGTACATAAGTATCTTGATTCGCTATAACACGAAATGTTCTTCGTCTTGCATGGTATTGAAGATCATTTTTTTCAGTGAGTAGTCAAACGAGCAATTGTAGCCAAGCATGCTACTTAAATAGGCAAAATTAGGCTAAATATTGCGGATCAACTGATCATATCTAAGGTTTTTACAGTTATACGGCGGCGAGATGACGATGGGCTATAGGGGTTTTCTCGATCGGAGGGCAGTGGTTTGATGGAATCCTCTCTAGAGAACCAACTACTAGTGGTATCCTAAAAGATGTAGCTTAACATTTTCAACAGGAATACTTTCTTAATTTGTACACAAGAAAAATGCTCTGCTCTGTCCTTATAATGGCTGGCTTTGACTATGCTTGCTCATCGTAGTAATCTTGCTTCATGTTAATATAAAAATAGACTGCAAACCACCGTGACCCAAAACAAAGTTGCTAGATTTATTTTGTAGTTAGGGCCTCGTACTCAAATAGGTGCTTCTCAGTTGAGAAAAGTTGGTTTACTGTTTGTGAAAAAAAGTTAAGCAACTTAGCCTAAACCTGTGCACAAAATTTAGTATAATTCTTCCCCACCTAAGCTTTCTCAACATGTTACCCGTACTGCCAACTTTCAGTCATTGTACCAGAGATAGCCAATTCATTTGTATTTTAGGTGCCAACCAAGCGTGATCCGACTGAATATAGTTTTTTTTCTTTTTTTGCCACAGCCATTGATCACTGGAACTTCAATTTCCTTCTGATATATGAACAAACTCAAGGTTTCAGTCTATTTTTCATTTTTTATTTGATCAAGCCTCTTCCTCGAAAATTATCACTCTCCTTTAATTTTTTTTTTCACATTTATTCTGTTTTTTGTTTTTTGTCTCGTGTGTCCAATATCCCTCTTACAACGCCCTAAGGACAGTGGAAATAGGCCTTTTTTGATGATTTTTTTGGGCTATTCTTGGTACTATTTTTGAACTTTACATTTTCAGTCCATTTCAACCCACCTTATTAGTAAGTTAAATTGCTACTTGTATATATTTCCAGTTTTACATATGCATTTAGTTTAACTGCCATTTTATAATTGTTCTCTTGCTGTTTAATGTCTCAATTTGTGGCCGTTTTGAACCATGTTTAGCCGAAAAAAATGTGTTTGTTACCGGCCAAACAAAATTTGACCGATTTTGACCGTTTTGAATATTTTGCTAAACTAAACTTTTTCTTTCTTTAATTTTACTTTTAACTCATCAAACAATGACTCGCATACATATCTCTTTAGCATTTGTGTTATCAGAGCATTCTTTCCATTTGACTTTGTGAAAACTTTTGTATGAAGCGATATATGTTAATCTTGTATTTTACATCGTTTGGTACTTCCTTCAATGATTCAGTCCATTGGAAACTGATTTGGCCGTTTTTTGCCCAATTTGGCTGATTTTCAATGAATATTTGGCCGGTAAACATGTGGCATGTGTGGCAGACGGAACAGGCAAACCGGGTCGAATCTGATACAATATCGACGTACGTACATGACGTACGTACGTGCCTCCGGTGTAACAGGAAATACTATCCCCCGTAAATTCGGGCCGGCTGGACTGAATTTCCTAGAAAATTCGGTCCCCCAATCCTACGGTGGCTTATTATGGCCATAGATATTTTTTTTATCTAACTTTTCCGAGTATTGTTTTGACTTTGACTACAATAGTGTTCGAAAAACCACCTAGACAGCTAGAAATAGCATAAGTGAACACCTTCGTGCAAGGTAGTAAGAATAATAAAATAGAATATGCCAGAGAAAAAAACAATGAGTGAAAAAGTAAACTAGAAGTAAATAGGAAATGTCGTGAAATATTAGTTCATGTAAAGAAATCTTTTGAAGTTGCTATCGGCTACGGCTAGGAGCATTAGAAACAGAGGTTGTTACAGGCTGTGGTAATTGAATAGAAAAACTGTTTCCTTGTTAGATGCTGTGTTATGTTTCCTCTACATGCAAGTGTGAGTGGGAGTTAAATAGGGAATAACTTGAATTTCAACAATAGTGTGGATATTCTTATAAACCATGATCAATTAAGAATTTTCTATACGACTCTGTAGGGCTTGAAGGTTAGTTGAGTCATTACAGAACTCGCCCCTTGAACAGAACCCCATCTGATTTTCTGTGCCTGTGGCATTTCAGTAACCGCATGTGGCGGTTTGCAATTTCCAGTTTATTTCCAAATTATTCCACTTCGCGTTTTAACCAAATTTGTCCTCTAAAGTTGTGAAATATGTTCAATTTGTTTTAATTGGACAAATTGTTAGAAATTACAACCTATGAACATCGAAATTGACGCTATGTAGTATTTCCACTGACGTAAATTCATTTTGAAGTAAAGAAATATCAAGAGCGGCGGCATTCCAACAATAAAATTTCCTCCCCGTATACTAGCCTTAAAACGAGGGGAGATTTTATTTGAATAACATCAATAAGTGTTATGTCTGTTGATTTTGAGGCATAAAGAAACTTGTAAAGTGTATTTCTTGTATATTCATAAGTAACCAATGTATAAGTTTATTGAGTCATATTCAAATATACAGGAGTTTATGTGTATGATTATCTCGTTATTGATATTGCCTACCATTATCTTTGGAAAATACTGTTCAAACTCCACGTGTTTGCTTTACGTACAGACGTAAGTATGCATGATGGTGCATAGCCTAACTCCTGACCTCTAGACACAAAGAGTCTTTATGCGTATATTGCACTGATGAATGGAAATGGCGTTGTTGGCCGCAGGATTGTTTATCGAAATGGTGTCAAGGGTTACTCTAATGGGTTGAAAAGATTTTAAAAGTCACTAAGAATGACGCTGCTGAAAATGATGTTATTTTTACGATTTCTGCACCAAATTAAATAATTACACCAGTTTTCAGGGTAAAGATGATCCAAGTAAGAACTCCTTGATGTTAAATTATTAAGTTTTTATAAAATTACAGCATTTTTTGTTGAGTTGTCTCATCTACCTGTGTAGCCGAATAATTGCGTAACACCTTTTCAACTCGTTGAGAAAGTGTCCTTCAAACGGGATACAAATATCACTGGCAGTTTCATCCCGTCCATGTTTCAAGGGGCGCTTTCTTCAAATGTCAAGTTTGTAAGTCGATGATACTTTGTCCCTAGTTGCAGCTTAAAAGAATAACTCTCTTTTAGACGTTTTCTATTAGACAATGTATAAGGTTCCCAGAAAGTCGACACATAAGTAAGGGGCGAACAAGGAGGTGTAAGCAGGCGCGGATCAAAAGTTTTTTTTTTTCTTTGTAGAAAATTGCACTTGGTAACTTAAATTTTCACCAAAAGTTAAAGCTAATCGGGAATCGATTTTCGAAAAATTGTCTTTATTATTGGAAAATTCTGTTCAATTTTCGGAAATTTTTTTCAGGTTTAGCGCAATTTCCTCCTTTTTTAACTTGATATTCATCTCATTTTTTGAGAAAGTTTCTTCCATTTTCGGGTGTTTTTAATTTTTACCAAAATATTTTAACAATTTTACCTTTCTTAAATTTTGGGAAATTTTCAGCTAGAAATGGCATAACTAAACACCTTCGTGCAAGGTAGGAAGAATAATAAAATAAAATATGCCAGAGAAAAAACAAAGAGTGAAAAAGTGAACTAGAAGTAAATAGGAGAGGTCGAGAGAATATTAGTTCATGTATTAGTTTATGTAAACAGGTAAAGAAGTTTTTTGAAGTTGATATCGGCTACGGCTAGGAGCCGAAACAGAGGTTGTTACAGGCTGTGGTAATTGAATGGAAAAAGGAATTTTCTTTGTTAGAGGCTGTGCAATATTTCATCTAAGTGCAAGTGTGGGTGGGAGTTAAATGGGGAACAACTTGAATTCAACAATATTGTGGATATTTTTATAAACCATGATTAATTGGGAACTTGCTATACGACTCTGTAGGGCTTGAAGATTAATTGAGTGAAGCTTGTAGGTCGATGATGCTTTGTCCCTAGTTGCAGCTGAAAAGAATGACTCTCTTTTGGACGTTCCTATTAAACAATGTATGAGGTTCCCGGAAAGTCGACGCATATACTCTCAAGTAAGGGGCGAAAAAGGAGGTGTAACTGTGTAAGCGGGCGCAAAACAAAAGTGTTTTTTTTTTCTTTCATTTTTAGAAAAATGGAGAAACATTTCCCTAAATTTAGAAAAATATCCATAAATTTCGCAAAAATCTTAGAAAATTATATGATAACTTAAATTTCCACCAAAAGTTAAAGCTAATCATGAATCTTTTTGAAAAATTGCTTTCATTATTGGGAATTTCTCTTTAATTTTTGGGAATTTCTTCAGGTTTAGCGCAATTTCCTTTTTTTTGAAAATATCTATCTCAATTTTTTGGGAAAGTTTTTTCCACTTTCGGGAAGTTTTTCATTTTTACCAAAATATTCTAACAATTTTGCCTTTCTTCAATTTTTGGGAAATTTTCTTCTTTTTTGGGAAGTTGCCTGAATTTTTGGGCAATTTCCTTTGATTTAGAGGAAACTTCTACAGTTGTTTGGGAAATAAGTTCAATTTTTGGAATTTTTTTATTTATTTTTCTGAAAGTTTTGTTCTTCAATTTTACTAATTTTCTTTAATGATTTTACCTAATCCATGTAATTGAGAAATCTTTAATTTTCAGAAAATTTTCTTAATTTTTGGAACTTGCTTTCATTTTGGGGCAATTTTCTAAGATTTTTGCGAATTTTATGGATATTTTTCTAAATTTTCGGGAATGATTCTCCATTTTCCTCTTCAATTTTACCAAAACTTCCCATGATTTTACTTTCAATTTGACTAAATTTTCCTTCAATCTTACCATTTTTTCAATGTCATGTTAATCTGTTAATAATAATAATAAAAAATAATGATAATGATAAAATAATAATAATAATAATAATAATAATAATAATAATAATAATAATAATAATAATAATAATAATAATAATAATAATAATAATAATAATAATAATAATAATAATAATAATAATAATAATAATAATAATAATAATGATGATAATAATAATAATAATAATAATAATAATAATAATAGTAATAATAAAAGTCTGAATAAATTCCCAATTTTGCCTACCAAGTCCTCTTATGGGCAGTTTGCCCCCGATTCATACGCCCCTATCCCCTTTCTACTCCACTTATATTCCAGTGATGATGAATGACAAAACTGTCTGTAAATTACGTTATTAATCATCATATGGTTTGGTTTGGCATGCCAAGTTGTCCACCCCTCCTCCCCTCTTTTCTGATTTTTTTACGTGGCTCCAACCCTGGGTGTAAGTATAGTCAATTTGACAGTTTGAAAGATAAGTGAGCTCAGTGAAGAATCCTACGGACCATGTTGATAGCTTTTGTGCTTTTGATGACCATATAAGCAAAGTGAAAGTTCGAACTTATATTATGGCTTATGTCATAGGCGTAGGTATTTGAAGGACGTTATACGGTCAAATAAGTGGTTTCCTTCAAGATATTGATGAGAAATTGATGTTGCATATGATCCTGATAACTGCACATTTACTAGGGGTAGATGCCTTTACCCGTAGGGATCAAGTGTGAAGAATGTTAAGGTTGTTTTAAACAGTGCTTTGGTCATAGAGGGCAAGAGAGGGGCAATTTTGTTTCATAAGGGGGGGGGGGAGAGGAGCTTTTAAAATGGACAAAATATGTATTACATTCTTTTGTTGGGGGGTAGGGGGCAAGTGGGGGGGAATCGATCTCGTTGGGGAGGGGGTATCCCATGTTCTCCGTAGCGCCGTCACTGCTTTTAAGGCAAGGTATCCACTCAATTTCTATATTCTGAACTAAAGCATCCACAAAGATGATATTTGGATACTAGAAAGGTTATGCAAAAAGATTTTTTTTTATAATGACATTGACCTCATTCATGCATATTAATGAGGTCAATCAAAATGGCCGTTATTCCAAAAGTGCATTATTTCAAATTCATATAACTCAAAAAGTACAAGGGGTAGGTCCATGAAATTTGCTACAGATATAAAAGAAAGCTGTATAAATGAATTAGACTACAATGGTGTACAAACATGACATATATTTTAAGCTATGGATAATTTTGTTTCGTAATCATAAAAAATGTAAAAATTTGTACCTCATTAAATATTCAGGACCATTTTTCTCAAAAAGTAAGTATAGGGGTACCTTAATTGTAGCGGAGGATGTTTAGATATGGAAATTAAAGATGTATGCCAAATTTCATACTAATTGGATGAAAAATGAGGAGTAGTTTATTTTCAAAGATTGTCTTTCCAATGAAAATTCAATTCCGAGAAAAACGGCAAAAACGTTGTGCACACGTAAGTCAAAAAGTTGCATGTCACATTTACATCCTTTCCGTCACAAAATTCCCTGTTAAAATGCCCCTGCTTCATACAAATTACCTTCCTGTACAGCCAGTGCTTGTTCTGTTGCCTTTTTCTTGATAGATTTAGCTTTTCTCTCCTCTTTTTGCTTTGTAGAAGACTGTTTTTCTGCCTTTTTATCCGACGATCATCGCAATTTTTCAAAACTTTCGAGTAAGAAATCCCGGTTCAATTCCCATTTTAGAAAAAACTTGAACTTTAGCCAAGTCACCATCGTTGAAAGAAATCCTTTCCTTCCATAACATAAAGGACATGGAAATGAACTAACAAAAGAATTAAAAAGTTCAACATCCACAATCCTATTCCCTGTTATTTCTGCAAATGTTGGGCTTTCTGAATCTAACTTGACTTTCTTATCTTTTCAAAAGATGTTGAAATACCAGAAGTTTCAGTTTCAGTTGAAGCTTTAGAGTCTGTTGATTTGGCCCCAGTGCTGGGATACTCCCCACTATCTTCTGTTTTCCTTACTTTTATTGGTCCTGTAAACCTATTTCCAAAAAACTTTCTCTTCCTTTTCCTGGGCATTTTAGCAAAAAAATAACTTCACTTATTTCAATACTAAACAATACTTATGATGCAGTTAGTCACAATTACAAATGAGATAACAGCTGATGTGAGAGAGTGTTTCTACTATAAAATAAACAAACAAAATCCTCTACTGTCACTCAATTATCTTTGATCCAAACTAGACAGGATGTGGCTAAAAATAAAGATTGATGCATTTATAAATCCTTGCTTTGACCAGGGAGTTGTCATTTGATATCATTGGTATAGGTCTAGGAGAAATAACTGTGAAAACAGAGGCTTTTTCCTTGTATTTAAAGCTGTATGTTGGTGTTTAGATGATGAAAATTGGTTGAGGAAAAGTGGAAATATTCAATTTTATGTATTTTGAGTGTAAAAATGTCGCAAAATTTGGTTAAAAATGTATTTTCGGAGTTTCTTTTTCCTTTTTTGACTCTAATTTATATACATTTCTAAGAGGAGTTGACTATCACAACCTATATAAATTAAAAGAAGAGATATCATACTTTCAAATAAAATTTAAAAGAAAAAAATGGATTTTTGACCCTTTTTGACCAAAATTGAGTGAATACCTTGCCTTAAAGGAAGGTGCAGTCCAAAAGGAGAATATATTGTTTGGTGGAGGATGCAATCATCGTCATATGGACGAATAGTGTTGGTAATATTGTGGGAAATGTCACTGATGAACTAGTGGGTAGAAATTGAAGAAATATACTTTTCAAGCAAACAACAACCTGTGGCGGCGCCAGAAATTTTATGCTAGGCGGCAAGTGAGGGGCAGCTCTGCCACTTACTACAGGAGAAACATTTTCTCACATCAAACAAATCGTGGAAATTTTCGCCCTGCATATATTTTGTATGGAAGAGGGGCAAATGGGAACGTTGCTTTCATTTAGACCCCCGACCCATACCATGACCCCCAACATATACAATCTTGGTTTATTCATATGACATGAATATGTTTACTGACAAAGATGCAAAAGGGCGTAATGTTTCCTACTTTAGAGCTTCCCATCTCTTGCCCCTATGAAATTTCTCCTTTCCCCATCCTCTATTGCTCTTCCCTTCAGTGCCACCGCTACCAGACAAATTTGATAATCTTTCAAGCTAACACGTCATATTCAGTCTATACCTAATAGCAAGTTCTGTATGAACAAAGGTTAACAACTAAACAAGATTTCAGTATTGGAGTTTTCTTGTCGAAAGTAAAGTGATAGCAGTTCGTTCCTTGAAAGAGCAACCTTCTCTGTATGTACGCGTCGCCAGCTAGCATGTCATAAGCTCCTACGGTCTGTACCATGCACTCGTTCTCGTACGTAAAAACTTTTTTAGAGTAACGTCGGATTTGGTCGGAAAAATGAAGAAGAAC
>JAIGNY010004159.1:95000-132500 GCA_020152595.1 Chiridota heheva
GAAGAAGAAGAAGAATATAATGATAATAATGGAAATAATAATAAAAATAATACGATGACGATGACAATAGTAATAGTAATAGTAATAATAGTAATAATAATAGTAATAATAATAGTAATAATAATAGTAATAATAATAATAATAATAATAATAATAATAATAATAATAATAATAATAATAATAATAATAATAATAATAATAATAATAATAATAATAATAATAATAATAAATAATAATAATAATAATAATAATAATAATAATAATAATAATAATAATAATAATAATAATAATAATAATAATGATAACAATAATACTACTAATAATAGTAGTAATAGTATTAGCAGTAATAGTAGTAGTAATAGTAGTAGTAATAGTAGCAATAGTAATAATAGTAATAGTAGTAATAGTAATAGTAACAATAGTAATAGTGATAATAGTACTAGTAATAATAGTAATAGCAATAATAGTAAAAGTAATAATAGTAATAGTAGTAATAGTAATAGTAATAATAGTAATAGTAATAATAGTAATAACAGTAATAGTAATGTTAGTAATAGTAATACTAGTAATAGTAATAATAGTAATAGTAATAGTAGTAATAATAGTGATAGTGATAATAGTAATAGTAATAGTAATAATAGTACTAGTAATAATAGTACTAGTAATAATAGTAATAGTAATAATAGTAATAATAGTAATAATAGTAATGATAGTAATAATAGTAATACTAGTAATAATAGTAATACTAATAATAATAGTAATAATAGTAATAATAATAAGCCAATGCAGTTTCAACGTTAGGCCAGAAAGCGTGACGTCATTCGCCCTATGCGGGAAATGACGTCAGCTCTCTGGTATAAGCGTTTTCTGACTGAACTTCACTTAAGCCTAAGTTACAGTGACACACGGACACGTCACCAGCCGGTGTAACGTTTTAACAAAATTATTGAATTTTTGGCAAAATCATTTGAAATTTTGGTAAAATTTGGCAACATGATTTTACAATAATTGTTACGGTTTTTTTTTCACGAAAATTTAAGAAAATTGCGCGAGAGTGAAAGAGATACCTGACACATTGAATTTTTTTTTCTCCAAAATTAAAGGAAATTTGACAATAAATGAAGAAAAATTACCGAGAATTGCACGCAAATGAAAGAAATTTCCCAAGTATTGCAAAGATATTACAAACAAACAATTATTTTAATTTCCCAAAAATTGAACATAATTGACCAAAATTGGAGAAAAATTGCCGGCCAAATCATAAAATTTCCGAAAATTCAAGATAAATTACACTCCCGAAAAAGAAGGTAATTTAAGGAAATTTGCGCGTGAAGCGGGGGTATTTACCCAAAACGGAAAGAAATTTTAATGTTTGAAAGAAATTTTCCGAAAATTGAAGAAAGTTTACCGAAAATTGACTCGAAATAAGAAAGATTTTCGAAAATTTGCACGAGAATTAACAAAACTTCCCAAAGATTGAAAGAGAATTCCCAAATATTTAAAGAAATTCCCCCCCCCCTTTCCCTCACCTACTTCTTTCACCGTGGATCCGCCCAGCCCACATAACTTGTCAATACTTCTTCAATGTTTATGCCAGAAACATAAAACGTTTGCATGAGGGAGTAGCCTAGCCAACTCCCTGATTCAACCCCTGTAGTGTAACTAATCTGAGCAGCGTGCTAATGCGATGTAAATCCGATCATCCGTACGTGGTTTGTCTACGGAGGCTTGAAATTCATACATCAATCGAAAGGTTTTCGGGCCCCCTCGCCGGTGAAGAAAAAAAAAAAAAATATGTGAAATTCCAAACATTTTTGGGGCTAAACAGCCTTGCTCACAACGGCACGCTGCTCACAACGGCACGTTAGGGTCGTGCCGTTGTGAGCAGGGCTAATTAAGGTTAATCAATTAACTACAAGTATTGATTTTAAGACTTTAATCGAATGGCCCCTACACCCCCCTGATGCTCAAATACCAAACGGGGCCAATTTCTCCCTTCTTCACATTTATCCGACACGCTGCTCACAATCATGTCACTTGGACTTTCCCCATCCCCTTCTCTTCCCCCCCCCAACCCCTTTCCCCTTTTCTTCTCCCTCCTCCCTAAACAAAACAAAAAATATGTAAAGCTGGCTACGGGCCTGCTCCTAGTCTATAACGAGGAATCCAGTGTTTAACAACGAAGAAAATTACCCGGGAAAATGAAAGAAAGCATTGTTAGTCCTTTTGAATGTGTAATTCTTTGATCTTAATTTGTTCACATCAATGCCTGCCCATATTATTTGTCAATTTCTCTAAAATGTTCATATCTGAAACTTACACCTTATTCCACACTTACCTCCGTCCTTCAACATAGTTATTCAGATTAAATTGCTCATTGAAAACTGAGGTCATAAAACTCTTTCTTCTGTGGCGCGTCCAATTTCAAGGCCACCGTAGAAAACCACCTACAGTTGTTCGGATTTACATCATTATGCACGCAGCTCAGCTTAGCATGTTACACCGGAACGATATCTGAAGCTGTCAACACGCGCTGTCAGATTATGGTTAGTCTGCTTATCAATATCAGTATTACAGTGGCCTACTAACCGCAGGTGTTTCTAGCGTTATGGCAACCTTTATAGGCCCAAGTATTATAACGCTAGGAACATCTACTGAGTGGGGGATTCACTTAAATAAATACAATCTTGGCTAACAAGCAAGCAGTTTGTCTGGTTGATTGCTAAATGTCCACCTATTTGTTGAAAAGTTTAAAAGGACTTATTCCTCGGTTGGCGTTTATGTCCTTGATTTTTGCCGACTTAACCTATAATTTCAGATTCAGAAATAAGACTACTACTTTGTACTAGTCTCTAGTCTAGACAGGGGCAAGTTAGTACGTACTAGAGCCTACTCCCCGTAGTACCGTCGGACTGATGCCAGCCGTGTTAGTAATGCTGCCCTTGGTGATGGCTGGCCGTCCGTACGGCAATCCCAACGTACTAAGGCCCAGGGACGTATATAATAACTAGGGGCAACATCATGCAACTTGCGAATTTCGCGGAACTACTATAGGCGATGGCCTGTGTTGTAATTTGTATTGATGCAATTTGCAAGCATAGTCTAGGCCTATTACCTAGGCCTTTATTTGATTTATTCAGTAACAATTAGTGAGGCCTAATAAGCCAGTTTACAGTAACAATAATATGTATTGTGCAATGCAGGTCAGTTCCACTGGTAGATTTAAGGTTATGTGGTATTGTTTTCAAATGCTCGTAGCATTTTGTATACTGTAGGCCTGATGAGCTTCTGGCTGATACAGTAATTCGTATAACTGAGGGTTGGATTTATAGTGAAAATAGTGATTCAGAGATACATATTCCAGGTTACTCAGTTTTCAAGCAAGACAGATTAGAAACTCAATGGTAGAGGAGGTGGCGTTTTATTGTTTGTGAAAGACGAGTTTTAATTCATAATTGATAAGATAGGACTGCTCTGTTTTCTTTTGGTTTGTCAAATTGCCTATGGTGCGAGCTTATTGTTGATGGCGATGTTAGCAGTTCAGTGGTTGTTGGTGTGTATAGATCACCAAATTCTAGTCCTGAGAACAGTCAGAATTTGCTTGACTGCTTCAGGAAAGTTGCTTCTAGGAGGGTTATTGTTTTTGGGGACTACAATTTTCCAGACATTGATTGAAATCTTTGTACTAGTGGTCCACTTGGTAAAGATTTTCTGATAGCTGTTTCTGACTGCTTTTTCACCCAGCATGTGTTGTTTCCCCTGTGTGGTAGTACATGTAATTGTCTTGTTTTTCAGTAGTGAAGAAAGCATGGTTAGAAATGTGCTAAGTAGCGGTAAGGTAGGGTGTAGTGATCATGACCTCATTAGTTTTGATCTGTATTGTTTCACAAAGGCTTCTGCAGCTAATAAACTGGTTTTAGATTTTAGGAATGCTGGATTGCTGCAGTTCAGGATAATTTGTCATTCGATTGGGCTTCTTTGCTTTGTGACTTAGATCCTTCTAAAGCACGGAATGTTTTCCGAACTATAGTTTTGGAGGGTGTAAATAGGTTTGTCCCATTAAAGAAATTCTGTAGGCGTAATCGGCCAGTGTGGATGTCTCGGAAGGTTTTGCAGGTTGTTCAGAAAAGAAGTTGTGGCGTTGTTATAAACACAGTAAGTGTCCTGTGGAGCTTGCTACATATAAGGATCATGAAAAGTTCACAAAGGGTTCGATATGAGATTCTAAAGTGCTTTTTGCAAAAACGTTTGTCCAAAGAGGTTAAGATTAATCTGAAGTTGTTTCATTCTTGTCTTCGCTCAAAGCAAAAAAACAAGGAGGTTGTTGGTCCCCTTTAGGGTAATGATGGTGTTACTATCAATAGTGTTAAGGATATGGCTCAGGTTTTCCATGACTCCTTTGTGTCTGTTTTTACTAAGAAGTCCCCTGCTGATGATGTGGATTATCTTAGTGTGCACTCTTCGCTATCCATCAAGAATGGTGATTTTTCAATTGATGTTGTGTCTAAGAAGTAAAATAGTTTGAACACAAATAAAGCACACGGTCCAGATGGTATACATCCTGCTGTCTTACATGAGTGTTCTGATGTTCTTTCTGTTCCCCTGAGTATTATCTTTTTTTTTTCTTCAAGTCCTTTGATGTTGGTGTTGTTTCTAGTGATTGGAGAATTGTTAATATCACTTCTATTTTAAAAAAGGGTGACCACAGTTTGCCTTGTAATTATAGGCCAGTGAGTCTTACTAGTGTTGTGTGCAAGGTCATGGAGTCCATTGTTAAGGATGTTGTACTAGATCATTTACTGGTCAATGGTTTGTTGAATTTGTCCCAGCATGTGTTCTTACCTAAGAGGTCTTGTGTTTCTAATTTGTTGGAGTTTCTTGATGATGTTAGTAAAGTAGTTGATTCTGGTCATAATGTGGATGTTATTTATTTAGATTTCCAAAAAGCATTTGATAAGGTTTTATTGGTGTGGAGGGAAAGTGTGCCATCAGTTGGATATATTTTTGGTTAGTTGACAGGTCACAAAGAGTTGTTGTTAATGGTGAAGTATCTTCATGTAAGAACGTTACAAGTGGTGTTCCTCAGGGTCCTGTATTGGGTCCGCTTCTTGTCTTAATGTTCATTAATGATATTAATGTTTTTCTTGGCTCCAGGATTTGTAAATCTGCTGATGACACTAAACTGTACAGGATTGTTGATGATCCTAGGGACCTTCACTTTTGCAAACTGATCTGGATAAGTTAGTTTCTTGGTTCCAAACATAGCAGATGTCATTTAATGTTGATCAATGCAAAGTTATTATTTTTGGTCAGAACAGTTTGGCTTTTGATTACTGCTTGAATGATTTAAATCTTGGTTGTGTTGATCAAGAAAGGGACCTAAGTGTTGTCATTACTAGCAATCTGAAGCCTTCTTAACTGTGCTTTAGCAGCTGCATGGGCGAATAGGATGCTTGGTTTGATTAAAAGAAATTTTTGTTTTTCTGGTAGAGAGGCTGTTATTAATTTGTATAAGCATTTAGTCAGGCCTCACCTTGAGTATGCTATTCAGGCTTAGAGTCCTTTTTATGAGAAGGATAAGTTCATTTTGGAGCAGTTTTAGCGAAGAGCCACTAGACTTATTCCCGAAGTAAGGAATCTCTCATGAATCTAGGTTGCGAATTCTTGGTTTGACCATGCTCAAGTTGAGAAGAGTACATGAAGATATGATTCAGGTTTTAAAATTCCTATGTGGTAGTGATGCTTTGACTTCCTCTTATTTCTTGCATGTTTCAGCTAATCCTCATGTGACACATGGTAACAGTTTGAACTTGACCAAAGAGTTCTCACAGATAGATATTCAGCGTTTTAGCTTTTCGCAAAGAATTGTTAAATGAGTGGACTGGTTTGCCTGAGTGGGTAGTTACAGTAGCTCCAATTCTGTTCATAATTTTAAAGTCAACATTGATAAGTTCTTTACTACTGTAACTCTGGGCGTCTTTGATTTTTTTTTTTTTTATGGTGGTGGTGGTGTTAGTTTGGGCTTTTTATGGGGTGACTAGCCCTTCTTAGCCTGTAATCTTGTTATGTTATGATATGTTAAAAGGTCAATTGAGAATGTCTTGCCACAACTTGCATAAGCATCACTGACACATTGAATAACTAATGTTAGTAACACAGCCCTATTTTTTTGTTAATATTTGAGTGGATTCGGTGCTTTACGATTTACATGTATGTATTTGTGCTTTCGAAATGAATTTTCCTTCAATTAAGGACATTGTGTGGGATGCCATGTGGGACAACTTGGTGGTATGCCATGTTGGACATAGATATGAACATACATGTAGGGTGGGGTAGTAGCCAGACATGATCGCTAGTAATAACCTCTTTTACAGTACAGTGGTCACAAAAGAAGATACAAATTAGCACCGGCACCCTTAACTTTTGCCTTATGTAACCATACAGACAAAGCTGTACAACTTTTTTCAACTTACCTTTTGGTAGATTTACCGATTTCATTGTAAAAAAGGGTAAAAGTTGTCAATTTTTTGGAGGAAATTCAGTGTCTTGTGCACAGGACGTTAGCATTGCAACTATTGTTATTAACGTGTGGGTATACCAGGGTGCATTCCATGTCAAAAACCTATGCTGAAGGTACAATGAGGCCTTTGCCTTTACACGCCAAGACAGTCAAGAGACCATGCAGCGAGTTACCATTTGTAGTCTTGTTTAGTATTTTGATTCTATAATACTTTTCGTGGTGCCAAAACTTGCTTTTACATTTAAAATAATATGATTGGCAAACAGTGCAACTAATGAATATGCATTAGTTCTGGACAGTATTCTATCTATTATTGATATAAAGTCAATGATACAGAAATTCACAAAACTATATATTGATACAACAAAAAACCACACTGTGCGTTCGTTACAAGACATGACAATTGCGTTGTTGCGCACTATTATAATTATTCAAATTGAACTACTTCAATGCCCTTGTTCTTTTGTTAATATTAATACATACAAATTGTACGCGCCTACATAAGTTATAAGTAACACATGTAGGTTGTATATCTGCGCATTCATACGCTCAAGGCTACACAGTAGGTAATGTAGATACACACTCAAATTATGTCAATCATTTCCTTAATGCAAGTGTCCTCACTGGCCACCTCGTCCTCCGCAAACTCCTTTCTCCCACCCTCTGCAGGAAAAGTATTCTTTTCTTCTGGATACCCAGCCATGTTGGCATCCCAGGTAATGACAGGGCTGATGCAGTCGCTAAGCTTGCCCTCACCCTCCTCCCTGCCCCTTTTCCCAAAACCCTCTCTGACATCAAACCGCTTATCGCTTCTCTTGTTCGGGACCGCTGGCAAACCTCATGGAAGTCCCAAATTGATAACAAACTCCATGTCATCCAGCCCACAATTCCGATCAAAGTCACCATCAACAACCTCTCTCGTATTGACAACGTTCATATTACCCGTCTTAGAATTGGTCACACTCATCTCACCCACTCCCACCTCCTTATTGGCTTCCCCCAACCCCTCTGCAACATTTGCCATCGCACCCTCACAATCCATCACGTTCTCCTTGCTTGCCCCCTGTACAATCTTCCCAGAGCTTCCCTCGCTCCCTACAACTCAATTGCTGAGTTCTTCCAGAAAAATCCTCCGGATAAAATTATCTCCTTCCTTCATCATGCCTCCCTCTACGACTATATTCAATTTTCCTTTTCCACCCCCTCTCTACTTTGTTTTTGTTTCAACCATGCACCTCCCTTCACGATCACAGCTTTCTGACCTTTTGTTCTTAAATTTATCTCATTCTCCCCCTGTTTCCTTTACTTCCTACCTCTAGAATGATCTGACCTTTTAGGCACAATTTGACCTTAGTTGTTGTGGTGCCGTTAAGCCATCATCAAACAAACAAACAAACAGCAAGTGTCCTATCTTATTGGCTTATTGGTTAGGAAAAATGCTTACGTGCGTATCACATTTTTGTCAAGACGCTCACAGAAAATCTGTTGAAAATTCATTTTTGAATGAAAAAAGTGTATCCTTTTAGAAGAGCTATTGAGTTATTACGATATCTACAAGGTGTGAATCCATTTTAATTTTCCAGGTGCTGATTTTCATGTTAAAATATGAAAGTCTTCATGCCGAAAATCAAGTTGCCCAGAATTCCTGAGCAACTATTTTTTGAAAACATTTGAAGCCCATGGACTTTGCTTAAGCGTGTAAGATTTGTATGTATGTAATCGTTTATAACCTAAATCAGAGATTCAGAGCGAATCAGTTGGGAGTATGAAGATTTCTACTAAGGGTGGGGATGACATTTGAGACATAGGGATGGAAATAAGGATATGCCATATGGGTCATAGGGAGGGATGCCATGTGGCATATTGAGGTACACCATTTGAAACAAAGGGTGGGGTTCCACGTGGGACATAGATATGGAGCATTTAGCAAGACTGGATGCCATGCTAGACATAGGAAGGAGCGAAATTTAGGACAAAGGGAGGGATGACGTGTGGGACATAGGAAGGGATGCTATGTGTGACATAAGGAGGGATGCCATGTGGGACATAGGGTGGGATGCCACATGTATATAACAATATTAAATTAAACTGAAACGATAAATACTGTCATGGCTCGCAAACTGATTCAAATTGACACATATCTTACTCCATTTATATAAAAATAAAATCCCACTATTTAACCCACTCTATGTCCCATCTGACATGCTACCCTATATCCCACATATCATCCCATTCTGGGTCCCTGTCCCACATGACATCCATTTCTATGACATGACATCCATTTCTATGTCCCACATGACATCCCTTCCCATGTGCCACATGTCATTCCTCCATATGCACCACATGGAATCCTTCCCTTTGTCCCACATGGCATCCCTATACATGTGCCACATGGCATCCCTACCCATGTGCCATATGTCATTCCTCCCTATGCACCACATGGAATTCTTCCCTTTGTCCCATATGACATCCCTCACCATGTCCCACCCTCCTATGTTCCACATGGCATCTATCTCTATGTCCCACGTGGCATCTTATCCTAAAATGTACCAAATGGCATCCCACTCAGATGTCCCATATGCCATCACACCCTATGTATGGCATCCTTCCCTGTGTCCCACATGCCATCCATCCCCATGTCCCACATGGCATCCATCTCTATATCACATGGCATTCCAACCCATGTGCCACATGTCATTCCTCCCTATGTCCCACATGGAATCCTTCCCATTGTCCCACATGACATCCCTTACTATGTCCCACCCTCCTATGTTCCACATGGCATCCATTTCTATGTCCCACATGGCAGCATATCTTACAGATGTACAAAATGGCATCCCACTCAGATGTCCCATATGCCATCCTACCCTATGTACACTACCAAACGGCACCCCTCTCTGTGTCCCATATGGCATACATCTCTATGTCCCACATGACATGTCATAAAGCCATCCTGTGGTATAATTGTTATAGAGAAAGCTTTGGTTAACATATTGATTGGACCGTGGCACGCTCATTGTTATTACCACTTGATCTAACCCCACAATCAGTTGCGGGCTTGTGCATTTGTAACCATGAACTGGCGTATTGAATTTGAAAATGTCAACTAGGGTTACTGACACAGTAACAGTACTAATACTACTAGGATAGGTCTACTTAATGTTGAGTAGGGCTCACCTAAAACTCAAATAATAGGGACACTGTTCGGTCAAATTAACCAACATTATGAAAGATACTTGATAGGCCTACATGTAACTCATTCATTTTCATAATGGTCAATGTGCACTGCAGTTTTAGAAATGTGTATATGGGGGTCAGTGACATACTGTATGGGATTGGTATTCAGGGGGAGGGGGGTTCCAGCAGGATTTGGATTCGGGTAGTTTAGCGGGACAGTGATTCAGGGGAAGGAGAAGGGATATCTGGAGGGGATGACACTGACCCCCCCCCACCCCCCAACCTACTCCCTCCTCCCTCTCCTCCTCCGTTTACATATTGTCTGGAACTGCCCTATGTGAGAAAACACAAGTTGCCGTGATTTTGACCAAAATTGCACATACTGTACCTCATTTAAAAACTCCTAGAAATCTAATTGGGCTATTGTCCAATTTGTCATGATATTTCAGCAAAAACAAACACAAATCCCACACCCTGGATTGGCTAAAAACAAGGAAAAAACTGCTTTTTGCGCAGTCCGTCTGCCTCGTTGAATTACTGTGACAAAACTATGGGAACAATCGGCTCTGTGTACATGTAGATGTCTTCGATCAGTCAGTCGTTGGTGTGTTTGAAAATCATTGCATTTGAAACAATAATCTAGCATCAAGACAACAAAGTTCTTTGAAATACGTATTAGCGAGTCATTGTTTTCTGAACTTTTCCACGTATTTCCATATCATAAATGAAACACCAAGCGACTGCCAAGGGACCAAGTGTTCCCAAAGTTTTGTCACAGCTATTTAAAAAAGTAGATGGACTGCGCAAAAAACATGTTTTTTTTTCTCGTTTTCACCCATTCTGGGATGCGAAATTGGACAATGATTAGATTTCTGGTAGTTTTTGGTTGAGGTATTTGCAATTCAAGTTAAAATCAGGAAGATTTTTTTTTTTCTTTTCCCACAGACAGTTAAGTGCCCCTAGTATTTGAGTTTTGGGTGAGCCCTTTACTATAGGGACTGACCTCAATTTGGGGTAGCATTACCCACCCTTGCAAAGTTTGACAAAATCATCAAATTGTTACGATTAACGTTAGGCCCTAGGCCTAATGTTACAATTTTAAATAGAACCTAGGACCTAGGCTTACTTATACCAATTTGTTGATAATAAATCCTACAGTAGGCCTAGAGGCCTATTTCTACTAACGTTAATAAGGCCTACTGTAGATGTCTCGTACTTTGATTGTGCAGATTTTTATAAATTTATTAAAGTTTATTTCGAAAAATGACGATGATAAGACATTTTACATTTTGCTGGTATACTTGGGTAATTAATGATAGGCATATTTACACAGTTTGAAAGTGGTTGAAGTTAGGGTCAAATTGGATTAAACCATTTATTTATACCCTAGCCTCCGTGGAAGGACGTTAGGCTCCAATGGAAGATCCCATCGCACACAGATATTGTTTTTAGAATATCTCAATAACTACGAAAAGACACGTAAATGTACCTTTAAGAATTTATAATTTATTTCTTTGTTATTTAAAGAATAGATTATTACTTTCCTTTTGAAAAAAATCTCATTCAGATATATACATGTACTGTAGAAATCGAAAGGAAAAAAAGCGGGTGACTGGAGGAGTTGTCAGCCATCTTTTCACAAAGGTTATTTTGTTCATTTGCTTAAAGAAACCAAACAATATGACTGAAATGACTATGAATCCAGAAGTTCTCATGAATATTCATTACCAACTTGGATTCATTAAGAGAACATCACAACATGAAAACTGCTCTTTTTTTAAGGGTTTCTTTTTCTTGTCGGTATTAATAGTAAATATTGATAACAAGTTTATTTTCAATGGGCCTATTCAAAAACTTCAGAGAATATTTGCAAAAAATGTGGTTTCCGCAAATTGACTTAACACACCATTGACTTCACACGCAAAGTTATGCAGTAGCTTTATGAGTACCCCTCCACTGAGGCCACGTATTGTTGCCTATAAACTTTAATAAACTTGTCCCAACTTGGAAGTTTGCTGAACCTGGGTAAAACTAGTCCCAACTTGGACCTGTTCATCCAAGTTAGAATTTTGCAAAATTCCACTGTGGGGAAAAAAATCCCAGTTAGGACAATCCTAACTGGAATCTTACGATGGGCCTAAAGGAAAATTCCAGTTATGATTCGCAAAAGGATATGAACTGGTCCAAATTTGGATTGAATCAATTACGAACTTGGACCAGCTTGTCCAAGTTGCAATTTAATTAATTGCCAAGCTAAGATTTTTGGTTGTCGAACGCTGTTAACGAGGAAGACTTGTTCTATTATTTGGGGCTTGACATGTCTAAAATCATGCAACAAGCACATGCAGTGTGTTTCCCCTTTGCTAATAAGTTCATGGTGACATCATGTGTACAACGAGAATTCCCAGCAAAAATAATACATAGTCTGAACTGTGTGATACTGTTAGACTTGAATTAGGCCATATTTTAGCAACCTTTACAGAATTTATTGACATAAATTGAATGGCTAATAAAAATCAATATACTGTATGTTTTAAAATGTATTTTGATCCCAAGGTTCAGATTTGCCCATGATAAAATGTTCATAATGGTTTTTACTTTATTTTTGCTTATATAAAAAAAAAAAAAAATTGATTCTTTGTGGAGCCTTAAAATAGTGTACTTAGATTGTTTCTTTATAATTGTAAGAAAGAAATACTTGAAAATTTTTAGGAATAGATTTTAAAGGTAATCATAGAATCTTTTTAGGCTAAAGAAAGAAGTAACAATCTACAATATTTGCAGCATATAAAGAAAGTCCCTCAAATTTTGTTGATTTTTTGTTCTTTTCCTATAGAAACCTTCCTAATTTTGGTCGTGAGACCTTTATATTAAATTGCAATATATGAATTCCTTATTAATATTTTCCCAGTAAGAAAAATGGAAACTACAAATCTACTCTGAAAGTTTGAAAGCTATGTTAAGACTTTAAACAAGCATTTCCATCAAATTCATCAACATACTGTATCTAATTGATGAAATTGAAAACAACCATCATTATACTGTATAGTACGTACTACAGTATGTAAAATGTAAAGTATTTTCACTTTAAGTTTAGATTTGCTCGTGATCAAATTTTGTAATTATCTTGATTTATTAATGAACCAATATGGGAAATTCAAACAATTTGCACTTGTAAGTCGCTCATTTCCTCAATCTTTTGTCGTCCATATGTTCTTCTCCTTAAAAATTTGTTTCAGTAAATCATAACCACAAACTTACTGTGGGAAATAATGAGACTACTTATCTTAATTAAAGTAAAATCTCAACCACTCAATACAAATTTTATCCATTGTGAAACTCAGCACCAACTTCCACAACAACTAAGTCAGGACCAGCAGGAGAACAAGTACAATGGAGCCATTGATAAGGGAAATTTGATTCTAATTACTTGTGGTTTTTAGAATAAAGAAAATAAAGAGGAAAAGTCAGACCCCACCTGCTTAATTATCAGGTCGGGCTGACTGTTTGAATTTTTCAGGAGCAGAACAACTAATGTCATCATTAGTTGACTGTAAGATTGGTGTCTGTAAACTTCTCCTAAACCCTAATAGTCCTTCCTATCACTATCAACTTCCATTATTGGAGGTATTTATGTATTGTAGTTTTATAATTCAATTTGTATTTTTGCCCATTTTGTCCCTCTTCTTAACAATGAAATGCTTCAAGGTTTATGGATAGTAGACCTTTCAATATTCATAAGAAAAAGGTTTAAATAATAAAAAAAGTACAGTAGTCTTTAATTATACCAAATGATTTTTAATGTACAGATAGGAAAGTTGTGATGTGTGAAAGAGAAGACAGCTTAAAAGCTTAAAATCTTTAATGTAATTTTTGTCTTAAATTTAAGTGAGTAAAATTATCAGGCTGTTTTCTTCCGCTAAATTTTGGTTGGGATCATGGTGGGATTCAAAACCTGTTGGTCATATTCAATTGCATATTAAATAATATTGGTAAAGAATTGAAAAACAAAAGGTTCACATCTTCATAATGTATGTCTTCTCTTTGTGATGTCACAAAATTTAAATTTGGTGTACACACAGGTACTGTAGTTTATTATGATAAAGCCTTAAAACTTCAAAATGTTGTAAAAGGGTCAATTTATGATTTTGATTAATAATTTTGCTATTTTTGTGGTTTCTAATATATTTGTTGTTTTAAATTATGCTCAACTTGTTGCTACTGAACCTGTCCATACATTATTTAATAAAAAAAGTTAAAACAGGAGAGAGGAAATGATTTTATCTGTAGTATACAGTATATTTTACAATACTGTTAGATTTTAACTTCCTCCGTTAATCCATTTGACCATTAAGTAAATTGTAGTTTTATAACAGTATTTTTTATTTTCAATGAAATGCTACAGTATTTTTTGTTTTTATTTCAGGTAAAATATTATTTCCATTGCTGGTTTCAAGAATACTGTACAACAATGTCGTCTGAACAGGAAGGAGTAATTATAAATAACATGCAAAAATGGCTGGATGAAAATGAGCAGTTTTTCCTACCTCCAGTGTGTAACAAAATGATGTAAGTTAATTTTACCTTCATAGGAGGAGATGGGAGAAACTTCCCCTAAGAGTATTTTATCTCCCTGGTTGCATGCATTCTTCCTTATTGGGAGTATTGGGAATGTTAATACATAACGGAAAATACCCAGCAAACTCACCAGATCCTATTAGTAGGTTGTTACATGCGACCTTTTGTCAGAATTCACCGACATTCCAAAGGGAGACGGAAAATGACACTATGATTCAGTAACTGGGTGGCATAGTTCGAGAAAATTATTAGATGATCATAGTGACTGATGCTGACCTGCTGATGCAATCTTCTCGATTTGGGTCATTATGACAATATGTTCTAAAATTTAACATTAATCAAAGGACTACGCCTGCTATGCTTATTTTTAAATATAGAACGTACTCAAAAGTCTACATAAGAGACTATTTTCACGAAAATTGTTGAGGTTTCATCAGTTTACAATTAAGTGTGTCTTATTCTTTTACATTGAGATTTACTGTATCTGCCTCATTCATTCAGTGTGTGGATATTTATAATAAAAGTCAACTTAAATATGCATTGACTGCTGCTTGAGACAGAAATCATCATGGAAAACCTTTGCCTTAAACTGTCTGCTGATATGATATGAATCTTAAAGTGGATTTAAACAGCTGTTATAAAAGTCTTTTAATGAGCTCAACTTCTACGGACTTTAAACTTTGATAGAAATCATTCATTGATCAATATCATCATCGTCATGGCAAAACATCAAGTAACACAGATGTAAAGGACGTAAAAACTTGGACCAAAAGCTGCTTAAATTGAATGAGACTAAGACTAAGTTTATTCAGTTTGGTTCAAGACAAATGATTTCAAAATGTTTGAATGACACTATATATTGACATTAACAACACTACAGTGAAGGGTGTATTATGTATTAAATACCTAGGTGCATATCTACTCTACTTTGTCACTGAAAATCAAATAACAGCTAAGTGTAAAGCAGCTATGGCTGGTTTAAGACTAGTAAGAAATATTAGACTCTTCCTTTCTACTGAGGCCTGTCACAATTGTTCCATGGCTAGTAATTAGCCATCTTGAAGCCAACGCCCTCTATATAAACCTACCTGATGTTGATATAAAAAAACTGCAAAGAATTCAAAATTAAGCTGCAAAGTTAGTTTTAAGAAAAGGCAGACAGGAAAGCACATCCCTGGCCCTGAAAGTGCATCCTTGGCCCTGAAAGCGCATCCCTGGCCCAAAAAGTGCTTCCCTGGCCCTGAAAGCGCATCCCTGGCCCGGAAAGCGCGTCCCTGGCCCGGAAAGCGCATCCCTGGCCCTGAAAGCGCATCCTTGGCCCTAAAAGTGCATCCCTGGCCCTGAAAGCGCATCCCTGGCCCTAAAAGATTTGCATTGGCTGCCAGTTAAACTCAGGATAAAACACAAATACTAACCCTGGTCTATAAATGTGTCATTTAGAGGTCCGCCTCTGATTAGCTTTCTAATAAATTCACTCTAGCCCCATGTTTACAAAGATTCATATGTTCTGACAATGTAAATTATACTTTAATCATTCCTAAGACCCATAGACAGACTTTCGCTTCTAGAACAATAATGTAAGTGTAGCAGGTGCTGAGTTGTGGAACAAGCTACCCAATGAAATTAAGCAATCTGCCAATGTTAGTATTTTCAGGTGAAACTTGATAACTTACCATTTTCCATGCTAATTTGATATATGTTTATATGATTCATTGTATGCACTTTTACCATGTTGTACTCATTTGTTGTATCTTAGTGTAGTATCTTTTAGTATTTGTATGTTTCGCTTTTACCTTTTCTTATTTTAACTTTTATCTACTTGTATATATGTATTGTAAAGCGCCACGAAAACTACGTTCTGGTTGGCGCTATATCAAGTTCAATAAATGATAATCATTGTTGGACTGGATCATTTATAATCGTGAAATACTATGGACTTACCTAAATACCAACCATCATCCAAAGAGAAAACTAGGCAGATAGCTCATTATCTTCACCATCACAGTATCAGGTTAGGATATTTAAGTAAGCTAACTTTGAGTGTATTGTTTTTGTATGTTATATAGAAGAAAGACTGACTTGAAGTTGAAGTTTAAATCCTTTCAAATTTAAAGTCACTGATCCGGATCTCATCTTTTACCATTTTTCTGTTACTTTTTATTTTTATTCTGTGACAAGGTGCAATGTTGGGTATTCACTAGTGGGGCATGTAGCCATTATTACTTGCTGTATGTTTACCCAGGCCTTCCTTTTCAGAATAGTTTTTCCATTTTATTTTAGAACCCATTTATTGTTGTTTTTAGATGCATATATTATTTTAGAACCCATTTATTGTTGTTTTTAGATACATATATTATTTTAGAGCCAATTTATGTGTTAGTAGACACATATTTATTTTAGAACCCATTTATGTGTTTGTAGATACAGATGACTTTATCCTTCATGTTTGAGATTCGGAAAAGACAGCTGGGTTTACATCCTCATATTCCTGACAAACCTGAATTTGTTCATCAAGTCTGCCCATAAACCTGTGCATTTCTAGTGAAATAAGATTCCGTTCCTTAGTTTCTTACATGAAATTTTACAGGATGTAGTGACACAACATTAAACTTTCTCAAGCAGTGAATTTCAGAAGGCTATACCATATAGATTTCCATTGAGCAGCAATGTTTGATGGAAACATAATTAAGTGCAATTTTGCAAATGTAGGCAGTGAATTTTTCAGCAATTCTCGCCCCCAGAGAGTTGACCCTTTTTGTGCCTATGTTCACCTGAATGTTCTTGTTAACTTAATAAACAAGCCTGAACTATTTTCTGTGTTATGATGCTGTATTTACAGTACATTACCTGAAATTGTTGCAGATTTAATTCTACATGAAGGTTATATTCTAAAATATATGTACTTTATACAGTATATGCATTTTTCATAAATGTTATAAAAGGAGAATATCTGTTTTGAATTGTTAAACACTTAAATGTTTAGTGCACTCAGTAGTTCTATGCTTACATGTATAACCATAGAAATCTAAGATCTGTTGGGAATACAAATAAGAAAATTTGAAATTTATTTATGTTTTTCTTTTGTAGTGTTTCACCTGTTCTCTTGTTCCTCCTTTTATAGGCACCAAAAGGGCCAGATGAAAGGATTTTTTGTGGGTGGTCCAAATCAGAGGAAGGATTATCACATTGAAGAAGGCGAAGAGGTAATGTAAATTGTTTTTCTTTTATGTTATGCACACATAAATACAAGCTGATATTTATCAGATGACATGGTTATTTCTTAAAAATTGTAACTTTCTTTAATGCAATCTTTGTAATGAAAGGAGAGCATAATATGAAACAATGTCAAAATAGTTTAATTTCTATTCTGTTATTTTTCTTTCTTATGAGAATGTCTGACCTAAAAAGTAATCCTTACAGCCATTAGAAGCAAACAGAAAATAATTTAAAGAAAAAGCATGTATTTGAAAAAGCGGACTATGAACTTTTGAATATGTCACTCTTTCGACTAATTTTTATACTAAACATCAACTGTATGATAGTTAGTCTTTTGTTTTATCATTATTAGCTCTTTTATATGGTGAAGGGTGACATGTGTCTGAAGGTTGTTGAGCATGGCAAGCATCGGGACATACCTATCAAGCAAGGAGAGGTAAGAATGGTCAAACTTTGTTTTGGGAATATTTATTATATTATAATTATTTATCATAATGACTGATACACTGAAGATTGTTATTCCATTCTTTCTATAAAATGTGTTGAAGAATTTATGTCTATTTAGAATAGATACCTTGAACAGAAACAATATTTAAAACAAATAACTTGCATAAATACTTTTATTGCAATTTCTATGGAGCCTCCATCAGTATTATTATGTTTGGTAGTTTTTTTGTTTCTTTTCTCTTGTTGTAAATGCATTACCTAGAATTTGTCAACTCGGTTATTGGGCAAACTTTCAAATTCTCTCTCTTTCATAGAAATTTGATTAAATACTAAATGCCGAATTGTATGCAATGTTAGGTATTATTCATCAATTGGTATGTTTAAAGGAATTTATCCTGCCAGTAACTTTTAAGCATGCCTACAAAAGAGAACATTGGATGCAAATCTGAACTAAAACAAAATTTCTGAATAGCTACCCATTGACAAGAAGGTTGGTGAAACTGACTTTATGTTTTCCACCTGATAGAAAGAAAATGCACACAATCGTTAGTAAATAAATTGTTAACTTTTGTCTCGGTGTGAAAATGCACGTTATTCCTTTCGATTCAACCTAGTTTCCCTAAAGTTTTTTTTTTTTTCATATTAGATGCTATTGGATTTACATAAAGAAAGATGAATATTATACAAATAAGAAACTTCACTTATTACCAATAACTATACTATTACCAATAATTATACAAAGCCAAATTTCTCTGAATTTTAGTGAGTAATCGCAATCCCAAGCAGGAAACCACGTAATTCCTTGGTTACACGATGTGGACCCTCCTTGTACGTATCTCCCTTTGGGATTGGCAATCCACATCCTGCATTGTACCACCATGCGGCTGGATATGTCCTCACACAGTTTTTATCTGATCGTGCATCATTGTCCCGATCCCTGATAGAAAATTGTTGGAAGTTGTTCTCATGTCCATAGCGTGTGATCATGCTGTCTCTAAAAAAGTGATGCGGTATTAATCATTATGGATAACAAAGTTGTCCCACCCTGTTTTCCACATAGTATCCCACCCTAATTTCCACATGACATCTCACTTTGTCACACATGGCATCCCAACCTATGTCCCACATGGCATTCGTCTCTATGTCATACATGGCAACCCTCCCTATATCGCACATGGCATTTCACGATGGCAACCCTCCCTATATCGCACATGGCATTTCACGAAGCAATCTTGTGATAGAATTAACACACAGAAAGCTTTGTTTATATGATCAGATTAGAGCGCACCAATTGTTATTACCATTTGACCTACTGTAAGCCCCACACTCAGTTTAGGGCATGCACGTTTGTAACTCTGAACTACATGTAGCTTATTCCAAAACAATTCAGAGCTTGTATTTGAAGGATTGTATATGAAAGAGGACTTTAAAAGAAACAAAATGGTGAAGAAACCGTTCCAAAATTTTATTCCATGGAGCAGATATTCACATCCTGTCTTGTCTTTGTAGAAATGACTGGTGTAGTGAGTCTAATATAGAGGGTTAGCATCCTTAGAAGGTTAGCATCCTTATCCTCACATTCTTAACAATTGTTAGTGTATTTTCTTAAATGTATTTTAAAGAAAATATATTTAAATTTTTTTCTATTTCAATTATTTTCCCTTAAACTTTCTTCAGGTGGTAGATAATAATTATCCTTACAAGATTCTGTTTTACTACTTTCCTGACATATTCAATGGTTTTTAAGCCACAAAATTTAAGGACAAAATATGATAGAATACATAAATAAGAATGAGGAATCTGAGGCAGTGACATCACAACCAGTCTTATTTCAGTCATTTCTACACAAATAATACCAAATTTCAAACTGAAATATCTCCTAAATGGAATAAGATTTTTGAATGCTTTCTTCACCATTTTTCCCCTCTGAAGTCTTCCTTCATATCAGATGAACTTGATTGACCCCTAAACTATGTTCTTGATGATGTTAGGAAGATAAAAAAAAAATTTTTTAAACACATTTTCAAGAGCTAATACTCTGAAAATGGGGAAATGGAAAGAAAAAAACCCTACATTTTTACACTGAAGTAGTTTTTGAATTATTTTCATGATGTTTAACCCTTACTCTATCAGCACTTTTTTTAAAATTGTGCATGGGTGGCAGAGTCAAAGACTGGGCACCCAAAACGGCGATAATATCGCTGTGTGGTAGAGTAAGGGTTAAGTACAGGCTGGTTATGGAAGGGTCCTCTGTCTTTAAAGCAGCAAAGTTAGGCTCGTTTCGCTTTAGTGATCCGGTGGGCCATTCACTGGGGCTGCATATATTTTCGAGTTGGCACACTTGTTGCGAGTTGATTAACCCTTAGTCTACCAGCACTTTTTTTTAAATTGCTCATGGGTGGCGGAGTCAAAGACGGGGCACCCAAAACGGCGATAATATTGCTGTGTGGTAGAGTAAGGGTTAAGTACAGGCTGATTATGGAACGGTCCTTTGTCTTTAAAGCAGCAAAGTTGGGCTCGTTCCGCTTTAGTGATCCGGTGGGCCACCTATTGGGGCTGCATATATTTTCGAGTTGGCACACTTGTCGCGAGTTGATTAACCTTTAGTCCACCAGCACTTTTTTTAAATTTGCATGGGAGGCGGAGTCAAAGAAGGGGCACCCAAAATGGCGATAATATCGCCATTTGTAAAGTGAGGATTAAAGTGAATAAATTAAAACCTAGTCAAATTAAATATATATATATTTATATTTTCAGCTTGGGTAAGAAGATGGTTTTGGTTTTGTGTCAGTCATAATGTTTTGTTAACTGGATTTTATTTTGTTGATTGCACAGCTATTTTATTCTGGTACCCGAGGATGTTTGAATTTAGGCAAATGCATGGTTTCATTAGCTGGTCCTGTCCTTAAAAAAATAAACACTCGGACCGATGTCAAAGTTAAGCAGTTCGGGTCAGACATTTCCTTATCATTTTTCTATCTTTTTCCTTATTTTGAAACCACAAGCACTTAAGCTCAGGTTTCACTTGTGATAATATTCCAGACACCAGTTACTCAAATTACACCCACATGTCTAAAGATAATTGCACACAGTAAATACAGTTCATAAAAGTTCACACAGTAGTTGTAACTAGTTCCGGCAATAAGGGAACCATTGTTTTCTTTGATAACCCTAACTGACCTTTTAATTAAACAAGGTGTTTCATTACATGCATGCCATGTGAATTGTCAATCATTTAGCAAGAGGTTTATTTTAGGGAGGATAATTGGTTATATTAGTCACAATATTTAGGTTTGTGGTTTGGACTGGCTGGAACAGAATTTTAAGGAGAGCCACAGCTAATGTTTGTAGCAGTGACACAAGAATTTAAGTAGGTGGGAATTTAAGTTGGTGGGAATTTTAGTTGGTTTCTTTCTTGGGTTGTGATTGATGGACTGTGTGTAAAAGAGGATTTGAAGTGGGTGAGTGTGTGAAACGTACTTTTGCGGGTTTGTAAATTTGAGGGTGGGTGTATCTTCAGGTTTTTTAAGACTTGTGCATTTGCACTGATCTCTTGTTTAGCATTTTTGGGGTTCAGTGAGTCGAGCATCTTATACGTCTTTGACTAATTCCGCATTGTTGTTGTTAGGGGATATCCGTGCAGCCACTATCATTAATTAAAATTTAGGACAGAAATTTCATTAAAGATTATCACACATAACTTTTACATTCTGTTAAATATTCTTCAAACTTGATTAGCAATAGCTCAAAAATGACAGATACTTTTGGTGTAATTTAAAGACTATACCGCTCTGAATTTAAAGTTATTTCAAGTGAATATAAAATCACTAACTGCCCAGATATCTTTAAAATTGCAGAAAATAACAATTTGAGATATGTTGTCATTTGTCTTCTGTATTTTGTTGTTTTTGCTTTTTTCAGATATTTTTACTTCCTGCCAGGATCCCTCATTCCCCTCAGCGCCAGAAAGATACCATTGGAATGGTCCTGGAACGAGAAAGAGACCTGACAGAACTTGATGGCCTTAGGTGAGAGAAAGGAGTTCTAATTGAATGGTAATACAGTACAACCTACAATTCGTGTCTTCCATTGTTATTGCACAAAATGTACTGTGTAAAAATGTAATGTTGTGTTTATACAAGTAGAAAGAACAATGTACAATTCGTCTTTCCTTGTTTTACATGAAGTATTGCATAAGCTATTGTTTTCTGTTTTCAACTACCATGTGCTATAGCATTGATTATTAATATTTTGCAAGGCATCAGGTATGACTAAATGATTAATTCTGGATTTAATGTTCCATACATTCATACTGCATGTCAATTTGAAAAGTTACATGGGAGACATTCAGATATTTGACAATGGAATTTTTTGAAAATTTGAACTTTTGCAGTTGATGGACATAAAATTACTGTTTTAAGTTAAGTTAAGTTTATTACACTTATATGGCGCATTATCTAAATAACTTATTCTAATGCGCCTTACAAAATATGCATATAAAGAAAATAAATACAAATGTGTAAATAAGATGAGCATAAAATATAAAGAAAACAAACAACAAGAAAATTATGAAGAGGACTTGAAAGAACAATTAAATAAGTGAGTCTTAAGCAAGGTGTGGAATTGTTTAAGGGATTGAGCAGATTTGATTAAAAGAGGTAAGTCATTCCAAAGTTTTGGGCCAAATACAGCAAACGACCTGTCTTTAAATGTTCTGCTTTTTGTGAGAGGAATTGTCAAGGAGAATGCCCATGGTGTTAGAAGAAGAGCATAAACCTGTTCAACCTGTATGTATAATGATGACTTCTTTAAGATATGAAGGAGCCAGATTATGAAGACATTTGTAGACCGAAGTTTAGTAACATGAGAAATTATGAAATTGTTTCTTATTTGCAACTGAAACACAAAAACCATGCATTATAATTCAGTTTACATTCAAATCGCATAATTTCATGAGATATTTTAATTTCCAGAAAATTATAAAATGTTCTTTAACTTGCAAGCACAAGCACTGGTTATATATACTTCATTTATTTTATTGAAATGCATAAGGATTACTTAAGATTTATAAACATACATTGACTAGATCATGGCAGACAGCAAAAGGTGTCATGTAATCTCAACTTTCTTGGTAATGAACAAGTTTTTAAATTGTATATACTTGTTATGTCTTCATTATTTTTTTCAAATTCAATAGCTCAACAGTTTCAGGTCTCCCTTGTAAGAAGTTGTAGTTGGACAATATTAACATAACATTTACTTATATGGATACATTACCTGTAAGGGAAAAACAAGAAGAAAATTGGTTATACTTGTAGCTAAAACTTCTTTTGAGTTCAAAATAGAAAAGAAAATGCAATGCAACATTGTAATTGTGTAAGAAAAATGATATTAGCAACAAAACAAATCATCTCCATTAAAAAAGGAGATAAATATATTTCAGTCATTTTGGTTGAGAAATATGTTACAGATTAAAGCTCCATAGATAGGCTAGGTCTTTCATCATAGCAAATGGCCTACACTGAATGACATTTTTGTATGGAAATTTTTTTGAGTAATTTGTTGCATTTGCAATTCCAAATGGGGCTGAAATTTACTTTAAATGATTGATTCATCTTATTCATACATCTCAATAACAGCACTTACGTTTTTAAAACTATTTTCGATCAAATTTAACCTCTGGGTCATCTCCCTATGAAATATCACGGTTGGGCCTAACGTTAGGCCTAACGTTAGGCCTTTCACTGTCAGTTTTACTATGACATGGCTACTAGCCTAACATACTGTACATTCGAACTTTGATGGAATAAAGAAAAGTCTGGCGAAATCGTACTAACGTAAGACTTGTCTGATAAATCATTCTCAAAGTATCTGAAAAATATACGATACACACAGGTTCTACAGCAAAAAAATCTACTTTATCCCACAAAAGAAGACAAAAAGTTTCGCTAAATAAATTTACAAATAAATTTAAAAACTATAGGCCTACTTGTGCTAAGTGCAGTGATGTATGTCACAGATTCGGATCACACACAGTGCAGTCACGTATGCGCTAACAAGCTTAGCGCAATGAGACGTTGACTCCTGTAATACTATTACAGCGCTAACCTCTTTGAGGGAGGAGCAGATTAAAATGGGATTATCGGACGGGCTTAGCGCAGAGTTGGGCCAAGTGCGTTGGTGTATGAAAGACACCAATACAATGTCGGCGGTAAGGGCGTTAACCGCTGTAAATAATCTGCGCTACTTGCGATATCGGTGCGGTTGTTCCTAACTGTACTGTATGTTGCAATTCTATATGTTATTCGGGATTTTATGGTAACCAGTGAAGGGAGCGAAGAGAGTCAGTAGCACTATCAAACTTTCCTCTACCTAGAACCAGCATGGTAGTCATGGACCCATTGCAACTGTTTTATATATAATCAGGAAGATCATAGTACAAGGTGTTTGAATAGTCGAGGTGAGGTAAAACCAGAGATGAGACAAGTGTTTGGCAAATATCAATTGTCAAGTACTTCTTTATGCTCCTGATCCTACTGAGGTTGAAGAGTGCAGTTTTACATTAAGCCTTAATCTGTTGGCGAAATGACAGTGATTCATCCCAGCAAACTCCAAGATATTTGATCGAGGTAGATTTTTTTACTTCGATACCACTCACCACCATGGAATGGAAGTTGCACTTTTGTAGTTGGAGTTTGCTACCAAACAAGATAATCTCTGTTTTACAAGGGTTGAGTTTTAATTTGCTTGAATTCATCCAAGAGTGAACTTCATATAGGCAACTTTTCAGGTTTAAAATGCATCTCTTTCAAGTTCTCCTTTGGGTGTATATGCTTTAAAGAGAGCATGGTTGTCAGCATATCCCATGACATTGATGTCAAAGGCATTAATTACACCACCTAACGGGCTGGCATAAGCGGAATACAACACTGGCCCAAGTATTGAGCCTTGGGACACACAGAAGTTTGTGTTCTTGTAATCAGAAGAAGCATCCTGAACAGAAACATAAAATGATCTGTTGGACAGATAACTTTGGAACCAAGACAGTGCGTCATCCTGTACTCCATACATGTTGCTTAAAGTTTTTAAGAAAATGGCGTGGTTGATGGTGTCAAATTCCGCTGACAGATCGAGACCAACAAGTGCTATAACTTTTTGATTATCCATGGCTGCCAATACGTCACAATGTAGAGCTGTTTTCCTGATATCAAAAACAATTTAAACAATATATCATAATATGCCATTTTCACATAAGAACTGCACATCATAGCAAACATTGTGTGAAACAAAATATTAGAAACATTTCAAATGAATGAGATTTTAACAGAATATTTTCAGTAAATCTGATTTTTGTTTATACTTCCTTAGATCTGAATTTCATGGAAAAAATTATATCTGCTGAAAACCTCGGCAGTGTTTGAAAATTAATCATTTACATTGGGATATACAGTAGTGATATATCATGATATTTTTCCACGATAATCAATATCTGATTCACCTATATCATGACAGCACTAGTCCAGTTTTCTTATGAAATTTACTCATCCAGGTACTTTATAGATGGAACAACCGAGCCATTGTTTGAAGAATGGTTTCATGTCACCGATCTTGGAACGCAGCTGGCACCGGTCATTAAAAGGTTCTTTGCCTCTGAACAGTTTAAGACTGGTAAACCTATCCCAGGTCAGCATGGAAATTTTCAAAGACCTTTTCAAATCTGTATTTTTGGAAAAATAATGTCGCTTGGTTGAAATTCTTTTATCAGAAATAGACCAACTGTTTACTGGGAGAATGTTATTGGCAAATTAAAGAGTCTGGATGCTTGGCTACTGCACAATTTATGCACAGTATATACGCACATTATAGGACCAAAAGTATTAAGAAAATGTTCTCAAACGCTGTGTTTTCATACATGAGTTATAAATAGAGGTAATACTCGCCTGCATTGCTGCTTACAACTATTCCTCTAGCTACTGCAGCTGATTGGTTTTCTGTGTATTTTCTGTGTAAAATATTTTTAATAATGTAAAAATAATCTTTGAATGATTTTGAAATCAGAATTCCAGCATTTATTTGTTTATGGGAGTCAATTCTTTTTTTTTTCCATACTGGTTGCATGATTTTGATTTACTTAGCATCATTTTAGGACAATAGTTTTGTGCTTATGGAAAGCTTTGGTAGTAATCACTAAACGCTTGCAAATTTGGGTGATTACTCGTTTAGTAAAGTTGCTAATCATTCACAGCACTATGAAGACTTACGTGTGCTCTACCTGGCATATGACTAAAATTGCAAAACAAACGAGAATATCATAGTTCATTATGTGAAATGTTTGGATTAACTTGAACTTGTTTTTATTGGAACTTTTAATGTGTGCGGCATCTCGCCAAAAAGATCATGCATTTTGATTTTTTTTCAAATTTATCTGGATTCAAGAAACAGAAGTCAAATTATATTCCTGTTATTTTCATTTACCTTTGTAATTTACAGGTACTATTCCTGAAAACCCTCCTGTCGTCATTGATGACAAGTGTACACTGCAGGATCCATTTTCTCTCCAGAAATGGATTGACGATAACAAGGAGGAAATCAACAAAGGCAAAAAATCCATGTTTGATGACCACTTTCAATTCAGTGTAAGTGTGTTCATGCCGAAGAGTTTTTCTTTAAGCCTACCTGCACCCGACACCTGAGTGTTTTTATGAAAACTCAGGTATGACAATTACCAACCCGACTTCCTGTTTAGTGTATTGTGTTTCTACTCAAAACAATTATTGTTTATCTGCCATTCCCATGCACACAACAGCCAAGTAGCTGAAGGCTATTTGTGTGTATAAGATTACAGAAAGACAATGCTGAGTAATCAGGGCACTTGTGAATAAAATTACTAATCCATGTTAGGTGTATTAGTTGGAGAAGTTTGTTTTCAAACTGGTGTTAGAAATAGCTGTGTATCATAATGCATGAGGTAATAATGTGCATTAATTATGAATGATTGAAGGACCATTTCTCCTAGGAAAAGATATTGCATCATATTTTTTCTCACACATCTTCTTTTTCTGTCGTGTACATCAGCTTGATTCCCAAGTGCCGTTTTTGGCTAATTTTGGTGGTTCAGTTACAGGAAAGTTACCACCATTGACCTTTATTGTCACTCATGCATGGTAAACCTAAATATTGATTGGATAAATTATTTACAGAACCAATTTTCAATGAACAATAATTGTGACTGGTAAATAAAATGTGTCCCTAGCAAGGAGCAAAGTGCAGCATTAGTTGTTCTGCTTCTTAAAGTTTCGAACAGTCAGACCCGACCTGATGAATAACCAGGTCGGGTCAGATTTTTACTCTTTATTTTCTTTATTCTGAAAACCTTAGTTGTTGTGGAAATTGGTGCTGAATATCATATTAGCAATGGATGAAGTCCTTATTGTGTCGCTATTTTGATTACGATAAAGTGGTCTAACTATTTGCTACAGTAAGTTTGTGGTTATGATTTGCTGGAACAAATTTTTATGGAGAAGGACAAATCATGGATATCTGCATGATTCTAAGCTTATGCACATTATATGTGTACTGTGTATTAGTTCATTGATGTGTTCATTTGAGTCATCACTCTATAACATATACAGTGTTTTCATTAGTAAAATTTTATAGCGTGAAAAGTTTGACATCACAAATTTTCATTTTTAAAGGATTTTTACCTTTAATTCCAAGTAGCAGATGTTCCTCTCCCATTAAAAGATACCTGTAGGTTGCAGCGATAACACCACATTTCAAAAAATTAACTTTCTAGATGTGTGCTTTGTTGATTGTGATGGGGAATATAAGGGTTTAAAGACATGGTTTGGTTTGGGCTAAATAATGATTTAATTTTCAGTTTACTGTGCAGCTAAACCTTGGTATTGTGAGTCTTAAGGAACTATCCATTGAAGTGTCAAAAAAAGGTGCTCGGATACTTTATTCAACTAACAATTGTTTTTTTTTTTTTAGTTTAAAAAATTCAGTTAATTGAAATACAACAGAAGGGATAAATCAATCTAGAAAGAAGATGGCTTTGTTAAGTTAACACTGTAGTTTCTTTTAATGTGATTAGGTGACCATGCTGGGACCAGGTGAAGATTCAGATGAGTGCATTGAAACAGCTGAAGTGTGGTTGTGGCAGATTGTAAGTTGGCGTGGGAGAATTTTTCACATTTCCTTTTATTGTATCGCTTTGTGACAACTTGATCAGAATACATTGCATTTTAGGTCATTTAGTTTGCATTATCTCCTAAAAGGTTCTACATCTGATATTGTTGAAGCTGCAGGCACTGGTAGTAAATTTCAGTGGGTCTCTTTAACATATTAGATCAACTAAACTTTCATCATTTACCCTTTAGGGAGTCATTTTTAAAACCTCCTTTGACTGTTGTCTCGAGTTTTATAGAAGGTATCATTCTGTGTGACACATTCCTGCCATGAATTTGCTTTCTTTTTAGTGTTAATACACTATTTATTTGTACAAAATTTGACTCCTAGTTGTTGAAAATGCTGATATACCCAAACTATGTACAGCACTTTTGAAGAGGAAAAGCATGTTATATATTACTTAGGAGGAGAAGAAGAGGGGAAGGGGGGGGGGAGGGAGGGGAGGGGTGGTGGCATGGAGAAATATGACATCAAAGAAATATTTCTGTTGGGGCATTATACAAAAACTGCTTGTCCTTTACCAATAGCACATTGGAGCCAAAATGACCTTGACAAAAGCAAGAAATGAAATTTCGAAGTGAAAATGTTATGTGAATTGTGACATTAATTGACATCAAATATGTACGACGCATAGTGGTAGCTTTTGTAATGTGTAACTAACTCCTGATTGATGGGTAATTTTATAAAAAATGTAGATGGAATTAAAAGCTTATTGTTATTTGTTTAATATGATGGAATTAATTGTATTGATTGGCAATGAATTGGTGTCAGTATAGTGGATTGCAAAGCATTTTCTAGTGTATAATGTTTCTATGTCATTATAAGAGCTACCTCAGACTATATTTTATTTATGTTCTCATTTTGCAGAAAGGATTTTCGGAGATTACCGTCGGAAATGCAAAGAAGAAATTGTATGACCTGAAAGAGGGTGATATTATGCTCATTCCTAAAGGAGACAGGTATAGTGTTATATGAATAAATCATTAATGTCACTACCAAATATCTCTCCCGTGATCAACCCAATAAGTAAATATATAGCAAAAGTAATATAGTTTATTCCTTGTGTCGGCTGCTCAAATTATAAACAAAAAAATTGTAATCTTAAACAATAAATGCACAAAAAACCTGTAGGGATGATGTTAATGAAAGCATTGAAATAATTTACAAAATATTGTCTTACTTTTAAAGGATTACTTCAGTGGTTAAGTGACTTTGTAAGAAACAGTATGGTGAAGAAATTACTTCAATATCTTATTCCGTTAAGGAGATACTCAAGTTTAAAGCTCTGTCTTATCTGTGTAGAAATGACCGGTGTAGTAAGTCTACTATGGAAAGTTGGTACCTTTATCCTCACGGTTTTAACAATTTTTGATGTATTTTAAAGAAAATGTATTTAACTTTTTTACTATTCTAATTATTTCTCCTTGAACTTGCTTCAGGTGGCAGATTATAATTACCTTACTAGATTCTGTTTTACTAAATTTTTGACATAGCCTATACCACAGGACAAAATATGGGAGAATACATAACAACTTTGAGGAATCTGAGGGTGTGATATCACAACTACAGTAGTCTGATTTCAGCCGTTTCTACGCAAATGATACCAAACTTTCAACTTAAATATCTCCTTAACGGAATAAGATTTTGAAAGTTTTCTTCACCATTTTGTTTCTTTTAAAATCCCCATTTAAGATGGCCTTGCTTGACCACTGAACTGATCCTTTAACCAGTTATTTTTTGTTTTTGTTTTAACAGGTATTCAACAAAGAGGGAGGATGGCTCTTTATGTCTGGTCTGCTATCAAGATCCCACAAAGAAAGCAAAACCCAAAAAAAATTAAAAAGCATCAGTTTGAGGACAGAGTACTGGCTGAAATAGGCTTTTTTATATTTTTTGTATGTTATATTTCCATGAAATACATTTTTAATAATTATAGTTCCCTAATATAGAAAATGAAATAAAATTGAAAATCTGGGGGACTAGATGAGAGGTTATGTCATGTATCGAACGTATGACCGTAATTCACGTGGAGGGTTGGGGGGTGTTAAATTTCAGGAGAACTTCAAATTCAGTGCATTTGGGGAAATTTTGCCCCTTGTCCCCCTCAGTATTTGGATAAGAGGCCATGCCCCCCCCCCCCCCTTCCTTCCTCTACTTTCCAAATAAGAATTACTTTCTAAATGAGAATTACATTCCTGATGGAATCCATTGTACTGTTGTTCTTCATTGACCTAGATTACATATTTGAAATATATGCAATGAAATAGTCTATTAATATCTTGCAAACACCTATATATATATATATATATATATAACAGCCTATTGACTATATGTCACCAGATATCTATCATTTAATTTTGCCATGTTTTGTTTATCACACATTTGAAATTTTCTTGGAAGTGGTGATGGAGCCTTTGTCTATTATTCTATGATTTATTGTAGCAGCTGTTTATGTAAAGAAATTATAAAATTTATCTTACAGATCTAGCATCTTTTCTTGTGTAATTTATACTTTGTTAAAGGCTTGTGAACTTGTTTTTATTTTTTGTCACATACTGTATCACAGAAACTTAGTGCTCAAATCAAAACATGAGAAGAGTGATTGCTGCAGCAATTATATCAGTCCTTGTTATGACCATTCAACTGAACAAGTTTCTTATTATGAAATTTTGAATAACAAGAATATGATCATATTAAGTAGTTTAACCAATTTGCCATAAAGTTTGGAACAATTTGCCATCATTTGCTAGAAAAATGTATTCAAATCAAAGAAAGAAAAAAACTATCAGCTGTTAATATTTGAAATTTTTGTCAGCTTAAATGTGTTGTATTGTAGCTCTGGTTGTGGAGTGGGAGGGTGGAACCCTACACCTCTACCCTCCACCATACCCACATTCCTACTTATTAGTAGAGGACCAATGCTACTGTTCCGTGACCAAATCATGGGGACAAAGGTTTGAAAGTGTTTTAGATATGATTGACTGACTGAAGGATACTGAACAAATTTGACTAGGCTACACCTTTCAAAGTTCAAGCAAATTGGACAATCTTAATAAATTTGACCCCCAGTCCAAAGTTCGTTGACCTTTTCATGTTTCTGTCCATGGCGCCATGATTAAAGTTCGGAGATGAGAGAAATTTAACAATTTTGGATTCCTTATAATCAGACAAGCAATTTAGTATACATTTTAAAAATGATTGGGATATTTTTCAATTTTGGCCCGTGTTTGACCGTATTTGACCCCTACAAAAAATACCCAGAATTTTAGAGATTGTAGCTTCTCCAAATTTATTCAGTTTCCTTCAGTTATGTCAAAAACACTTACAAACCTTTGTCCCCATTATTTGGTCATGATACATTAGCGTTGATCTACTATATTAGCTTAATCAACTGTTACAAGAATACAACAGATCAATGATAGTTAAGTTAGTCTATAGACCATTTCAATCCGATTTTAGGCGAACATGATTTCTTCAATACTTTGACCAATCAAATGCTGGGGGAACTTTTCCTTTGTTTCCCAACCAATCAGGTGCAGGTTTGAGGAAAAAATGTAAGCAGCAATATGCGCGCGTATTTCCTTTATGTTTAACGCACGTATGATACGTTCACTTGAAAACGTTTTTTTTTTATACGCTTGGTCCCATACCGTGCGTAAATTGTGCAGACGGCTAAGATTCCTCCAGTATTTTATTGGTCAATAAGAGTCCTCCAGTATACGATTGGTCCATTATGGACACGTGAATCTCGGCCATGTGACATTATTTAAATTAGTTATCCGAAAGCTGCCAATCCAGATTTGAAAAGGTCTATACTTATGTATTCAGAAACTCATGATCCACATTTTGGAAAGATCTTTTGCTTTTATTCTAAGAAATAATAAAGAACATATGAATGAAGGTTTTTTAGAAATATTAATTTATGAATTGGAAATAATAAATATGTGTTGAGTTTTCATTTTAATGTCAGTATAACAAACTTTAACATCCTAATAAATATTTTCATTGATTCTTTGGGAGCCATAATTAGGGGATGAATCTTCCAAGTTCCTCTTGCTCATGGCTGAAGTTTGATTCAAGTTGAGGGTCTTATTAACAATGTTACAGAATCAACTTGAAATACATGACTTATTGAGGTGCAAGGCAATTTTGCTGCTAAATTCACAAAAAAAATGTTTGTAACAATTCAGAAAATTTGGTATCGCTGAAAGTGATTTTGAATACAAAATTGAAACAAAAATTATTCATTTGGTCCCGCAAAAGTTAGTGGTGCATTGAATTGCATGTAGAGGTGTAAATTAGTTAAAACAATCCGTGGATAAATACCTCAACAAATTATACTGTCTACTATTGGGATTAGCGACATACGGTATATACACACTGAAAAGCTAACATTTTATATGACAAAGTTTAATTCATAGTATAATTGCACAATCTTTTCTCAGATATTGAACAAAACGGCTGGAACTTTCCGTCTCTAAAAAGTTTTTTTAAATTAGAATCTTCTGGAATATAATTATTTGGGTTAAGAACAAAAGTCTGCATGTAAAGTACAAAGACACATAAGTAGTCTGTTATATTGGAATCGAATGTATTCTCTCAAATACTTCCTTGCTTCATTAATTATCTCATGATTTTCATTTTTGCTTCTTGATATTGATGAACAGAAATGGTATGCAATGCATTAATAAGTACAAAAGAGAAACCCCCGGTGGGCCTCCTCCCCAGAGAGGCAAGCTCATTGGAAATACTCTTCAGCTGCACAGCCTCTCCTTACTCAACACTAATTTTATCTGGCCGGATCAAACTTTATTTATATATCAACTTGACGTAATGAAAGTTATGTCTGGCTTTATCTGGTCAGATCAATTTTTATTTGTATATCAAATTGACTTTATCCAAAGTAATATTTGGCTTCATCTGGCTAGATCAAAATTTATTTGTATGTCAAATTGGGCATTGAATGAACTTTATATCTCGCTTGACCTGGCTAGATCAAACTTAATTTGTATATCAAATTGACAATCCGTATATCTGGCTTGATCTTGGCAGATTAAACTTTATTGTGTATGAAATGTAGCATTAAATCTACTTTATATCTGGCTTGATCTGGCCAGAAGATCAAACTTTATTTGTTTATCAAATTGACTTTAATCAACTTTATACCTGGCTTCATAGGCCAGATCATACTTTATTTGCATGTGAAATTGAACATTAAATCCAATTTATATCTGGTTTGACCTGCCAGATCAAACTTAAGATGTGTATCAAATTAACAATCCGCATATCTGGCTTGATCTAGGCAGATCAAACTTTATTTGTATATCAAATCCACTTTATATCTTGCTTGATCTGGCCAGATCAAGCTTTATTTGTATATGAAATTGACTTTAATCAAAGTTATACCTGGCTTGATATGGCCAGATCAATCTTTATTTGTATATTATATATATAGCATTAAATCTACATTATATCTGGCTTTATCTGGCTAGATCAAACTTGATTTGTACATCAAATGTTGCATTAAATCCGCATTATATTCGGCTCGTTCTGGCCTGATCAAATTTGATTTGTATATCAAATTGACTTCAATCAAAGTTATATCTGGTTTTATCTGGCCAGATAAAACTTTATTTGCATATCAAATTGTGCATTAAATCCACTTTATATCCAGCTTGACCTGGCTAGATCAAACTTTATTCTTGTATCAAATTCCCATCAGGCAAAGTTGTATCTGGCTTTATCTCGCCAAATCAAACTTTATTCTTGTATCAAAATGCCTTTAATCAAAGTTATATCTGGCTTTATCTGGCCAGATCAAACTTTAATTCCGTATCAAATGTATTTCATCCATTTTATACCTGGCTTGATCTGGCCAGATGAAACTGTATTTGTATAACAAATGTAGCATTAAATCAACATGTTATCTGTCAAATCAAAATTAATTTGTATATCAAATTGACTTTAATCAAACTTTTATCTGGGTTTATCTGGCCAGATGAAACTTTATTTGTATTTTATCGTGAGCATTAAATCCACTTTATATCTGGCCTGATCTGGCCAGATCAAACTTTATTTGTATATCAAATGTAGCATTAAATCCACATATATGGCTTGATCTGGCCAATCAAAATTGATTTGTATATCAAAGTGACATTAATCAAAGTTATACCTGGCTTGATATGGCCAGATCAATCTTTATTTGTATGTTATATATAGCATTAAATCTACATTATATCTGGCTTTATCTGGCTAGATCAAACTTGATTTGTACATCAAATGTTGCATTAAATCCGCATTATATTCGGCTCGTTCTGGCCTGATCAAATTTGATTTGTATATCAAATTGACTTCAATCAAAGTTATATCTGGTTTTATCTGGCCAGATAAAACTTTATTTGCATATCAAATTGTTCTTTAAATCCACTTTATATCCAGCTTGACCTGGCTAGATCAAACTTTATTCTTGTATCAAATTCCCATCAGGCAAAGTTGTATCTGGCTTTATCTCGCCAAATCAAACTTTATTCTTGTATCAAAATGCCTTTAATCAAAGTTATATCTGGCTTTATCTGGCCAGATCAAACTTTAATTCCGTATCAAATGTATTTCATCCATTTTATACCTGGCTTGATCTGGCCAGATGAAACTGTATTTGTATAACAAATGTAGCATTAAATCAACATTTTATCTGTCAAATCAAAATTAATTTGAATATCAAATTGACTTTAATCAAACTTTTATCTGGGTTTATCTGGCCAGATGAAACTTTATTTGTATTTTATCGTGAGCATTAAATCCACTTTATATCTGGCCTGATCTAGCCAGATCAAACTTTATTTGTATATCAAATGTAGCATTAAATCCACATATATGGCTTGATCTGGCCAATCAAAATTGATTTGTATATCAAAGTGACATTAATCAAAGTTATACCTGGCTTGATATGGCCAGATCAATCTTTATTTGTATATTATATATAGCATTAAATCTACATTATATCTGGCTTTATCTGGCTAGATCAAACTTGATTTGTACATCAAATGTTGCATTAAATCCGCATTATATTCGGCTCGTTCTGGCCTGATCAAATTTGATTTGTATATCAAATTGACTTCAATCAAAGTTATATCTGGTTTTATCTGGCCAGATGAAACTTTATTTGCATATCAAATTGTGCATTAAATCCACTTTATATCCAGCTTGACCTGGCTAGATCAAACTTTATTCTTGTATCAAATTCCCATCAGGCAAAGTTGTATCTGGCTTTATCTTGCCAAATCAAACTTTATTCTTGTATCAAAATGCCTTTAATCAAAGTTATATCTGGCTTTATCTGGCCAGATCAAACTTTAATTCCGTATCAAATGTATTTCATCCATTTTATACCTGGCTTGATCTGGCCAGATGAAACTATTTGTATAACAAATGTAGCATTAAATCAACATTTTATCTGTCAAATCAAAATTAATTTGTATATCAAATTGACTTTAATCAAACTTTTATCTGGGTTTATCTGGCCAGATGAAACTTGATTTGTATTTTATCGTGAGCATTAAATCCACTTTATATCTGGCCTGATCTGGCCAGATCTAACTTTATTTGTATATCAAATGTAGCATTAAATCCACATATATGGCTTGATCTGGCCAATCAAAATTGATTTGTATATCAAAGTGACATTAATCAAAGTTATATCTGGCCAGATCAATCATTATTTGTATATCAAATTGTGTAAGTTAAGTTCACTTAATATCTGGCTTGATCTGGCTAGATCAAACTTAATTCTTGAATCAAATTGACTCTAATCAAAATTATATGTGGCTTTATCTGGCCAGATCAAATTTTATATGTATATTAAATGTATCATTAAATCATCTTCATATCTGGCTTGATCTGGTAGATCAAAATTGATTTGTTTATCAAATTGACTTTACTCTAAGTTATATCTTGCTCTTTCTGAGCAGATAACTCTATTTATATTCCAAATTGAGCATTAAATCCACTTTATATTTGGCATGATCTGCTAGATCAAACTTTATTTGTTTAACAAATGTAGCAATTAATCCACTTTAAAGCTGGCTTGGTCTGGCTAGATCGAACTTTATCTATATATCAAATGTAGCATTAAATCCACTTTACATCTGCCTTGGTCTGGCCAAATCAAACTTCACCCTTTGCCGGATCATCCTCAGTAGCAGACTTCCTACTACTCGTCTATCCTTTCGGCTGAGGCTAAGACCATCTTGCATTCCCTGAACTATACTGAGATTTAACTTTATTTGTAGATCAAACTGTATTTGTATATTAAATCCACATTATATCTGGTTTGATCTGGCCAGATCAAAAATGATTTGTATATCAAATTGACATTAATCAGTTAATCAAAGTCATGTCTGGCTTTATCTGGCCAAATGAAACTTTCTTTGTATATCAAATTAAGCATTAAATCCACTTTACATCTGGCTTGATCTGGCCAGATCAAACTTTATTTGTGTATTAAATTGACATTAATGAAGGTTATAGCTGGCTTGATCTGGCCAGATCAAATTTTATTTGCATTTCAAATTGGCTTTAATCAAGGTACATATGGCTTTATCTGGCCAGATCAAACTTTATTTGTTTATCAAGCTTTCTTTATACCATCACGTTCTCCTTGTTTTCCCTCTGTACGTCCTTCCAAGAGCTTCCCTCGCTCCCCACAACTCAATTGCCGAGTTCTTCTAGAAAAACCCTTTGGATAAAATTATCTCCTTCCTTCATCATGCTTCCCTCTACAACCATATTTAGCCTTCCTCTCCCTCCTCTTCTCTCTACTTTTTTTTTGCACCTCCTCTCTCGATCCCAGCTTTCTGACTTTTAGACCTCGTATTTCTCTAAACCTACTTCTAGAATGATCTAACCTCTCAGACACAATTTGACCCTCGTTGTCGTGGCGCTGTTAAGCCCTCATCAAACAAACAAAAACATCTTTATATCAAGTTTATATCTGACTTTTTCTGGCCAGATCAAAGTTTATTTTCCAGATCTGGACTGTTTGTAAGGGACTATACCTGCATCTGTGCTGGTGTCTCCAATGAAGGCGACAAGACAGCTGCTGCTGCATTTCGGCTGATGCTAAGCCCATCTTGCTTTCCCTCAACTATAATGAGTACCCTCCACTCAGGCATTTTGCCTTCTTCTCAGACTTGAAGTCTGTTCTTGCTTCTTTACCCAACATTAAATGGGATAGCCCCACGTCCCAACCCCTTCATAAACTTCTTTCGCCCTACCACCCTACTCGCCCCCTCCCTCTGCACGAAAAGTATTATTTTCGATACCGAGTAATGTTGACATCCCCGGTAACAGCAAAACTGGATTCAGCTGCTATG
>JAIGNY010004159.1:137500-142500 GCA_020152595.1 Chiridota heheva
GCTTTTGATACTGTAGACCATGCTATTTTGTTGTCCCGACTTAGGAACAGGATTGGAATTGACGGTGTCGCGCTTAACTGGTTCAAAAGTTATTTGTCGGGCAGAAGCCAGCAAGTGTGTATCAATAATCATATATCTGATGCCACTTCCTTAGATTTTGGATTACCACAAGGCTCATGTGTAGGACCAGCTCTGTTTTCCATTTGCACTCTTCCCTGAGGATATATACTTCAGAAGCACAATGTGATGTACCACTGCTATGCTGATGACACCCAAATGTATGTGTCAGTTGAGCCTTTGCAGCATGAAATTGATTTGGCAATTGCCAAATTAGAGAACTGCATTGACAATATTCGTATTTGGATGAACCAGAATTATTTGAAGTTAAATGACTCCAAAACGGAGTTTATAATCATTGGATCCAAACATAATCTCAAGAAAGTCAACATCGCACATATACAAATTGGATCCGCAGTGGTAGAACCATCAATTGACATAAGAGATTTGGGTATTATGTTTGACAGTTCTTTGACAATGGAGAAGCAAATCACGGCCATGTCTAAAGCAGCTTGTTTGTCTCTTCGCAATATTGGACGAATTCGCAAATACTTAACGAGAAATGCAGCTGAAACTCTTGTCCATGCTTTTATGACATCGCGCATCGACTCAAATAACTCCCTCCTATATGGGGTTCCAAAAACCAGCTGAAACGTCTGCAAAGACTCCAAAATATTGCGGCTCGCATCATCACCCGCACAAAACAGTCTGAACACATAACACCTCTGCTTGCAAATTTACATTGGCTGCCAGTTCCGAAGAGAATCACTTTCAAGGTTTGCTTGATAATTTACAAGTGCCTGAATGGTAAAATGCCCTCTTATTTATCTACACTTTTCAATGACTATGTGCCAACACGTTGTGGTTTACGATCTTCATGTAAAGGACTGCTTCAAGAGTATAATGCAAAAACAAAATGGGGTGACAGATGTTTTATGATTGGAGCAGTGAAACTTTGGAACTCATTGCCATTTGCACTCAAGTCATCACCCAGCACCAACATGTTCAAAGAGACATTCTGACTGTGACTATAGCTGATACATTTATTATTGTTGTGTTTGCAAAAGCACCATGAGCATCATTTATTGATGGATACCGGTGCTTTATAAATGTTCATATTATTATATTATAGGTATATTAAATGATTTTTATATGATTTAAGATAATCATAGGTTAAGATAAAATGTCTTTAACTACACGTCTCCAGGATATTCATTAAGAAATATCTGTATTATCCATTCAATGATGGGATTATCATCGGTGCTAAGCGACTCATTGTAGCCTACATTAAAACATGTTTCTTCAACGTGTGGTCTGACCCAGTACAGGAACATTCATGCTCAAATCCACTTTTCAGTGAAAATTGGCACTGTATAACATATCTGAAATATTTTATTTACACGTTTGAAATACGCCCTTGTTGTAATCATCTGGGAAAATGAAACGTCCGGGCCTCATCATCGATACCCTCAAGTCCACTGGTATTTCTGTATTCTCTTACACATTTGCAGAGCAGGCTATTTTGTTTCATGGACATGAACAAGAATCTTCAGCATAACACTTGTGCTTTTTGCAGTTATAGTGAGTTAGTTAAAGAACACTTCCTTGAGCAGGTAGCAGATTCATCCAATGGACTGACAATTCATCTTCAACAATTCTCCAGCCACATTCAGCGGGGAAAGGTACATCTGGTTTTGTTGACTAACCGCACTAGTAAATACCTGAAAAGTTTAAACTGAAGATTATAATCACATGATAGATGATTACTGAAGTACATGGGAGAACGCAAGCTAGTTAGGAGTTTATATTCTTTGGTTATTTTCCCAAAATTTATTATCTAGAGTCGTATAACTTATTCATTGATCTATGAACAAGCCAGAAACAATATAACAGTTCACACATTATTGTAACAATTACTTCATTTTTCTAATTCCCAACCAAAAAAAATTAAAACTTTCATATATCTTTTATTTATTTTTTCGATCCCTTTTTAATCTACAAGCATATTTCCAGCCCCACTCCCACACACATACACACACACAATCACACACAGACACACATACGCAAACACACATACACACGCACAATCAGAATTATATGCCATTTAGCAAAATTTAAAATCCCGCATGATTAATAAATGATTAGCCCTTTTCATGTATTCCACTATGGCATGTTGGTCTGGGGGCATGACAAATTCAGTTTTATTTGTTATTTCTGACTATGCTGACCCTTCATGTGTTACTCTGTCCATGAAGGCTGCAAGTAAACAACCCTAACTGAGCCATCCAATCAGCATCTACTTCAAAATCTTCTCCAAGATGTCAAGCATTTAAGTTTATGTAAAAATAACCAAGTGATGATCGCATCACCATCTACCCCTTTCTTTGCGGGAACTTATTTGATCCATTCACTTTGTTTTCGTAAATATTAGTACATTTATAGCTTTAACCCTATAACAACACAGACAAAACACATTTTCTTTTTATTTGAAGTGTATGGTAGTAATTGTGATGCCTGTTCTTTGTTCACAACTCACATTGATTGCATAATACCGTAATGCATGACATTGGATATTTTGACTCCTTTAAACGACCCGCACATAATCTGTTGACATTTTAAATTTGAGCTGTTCATACTGGAATGAAACAAAAAACAAAAACAAAAACATACATGCATGTGTGTGAGGGTGTGTGTGTGTGTGTGTGAACATGTTTAGACCCACCAACTGATGACATTCATATGTTTACAATACATCTTCAAAGCGATGACACGCACACAACTGATGACGTCCTCGGTTGTTTTTAGTTCTAAAGATGGCTGTTTTTAAAACTATTATGACTAAAACACTACTCTAGTTCAGTATTTTCGCATTTCGGTACATGTCACCTGTTAGATAGGATAAGTTGAAAATACAGGTGTAACCTAATTTCATAATACCGCCATGCCATGTGTGTGTTGTATATTGATTGGTCACCAGTTATATATGATTACGCCCACGTCATCAGTTGTAGGGTCTACACATGTATGGGTGAATGGTCACCAGTAATATAGAATTATGGATATGTCATGAGTTGTAGGGTCTAAACGTGTGTGCGTGTGCGCGTATGCAACACAAACTGTAGGACACACATGAACCAAAATTGGTAACCCGGAACTCCAAGGTACAATGATCACAGGTCAAATGAAACAAGTTTTTGGTGAAGGCTGTATCTTTGAAGGAATTACTTGGTATCTTTACAAATTGCATAGGTGGGTAGGGTTTAATATTCTAACAAAAATGTAATAATAATTGGAGGTAAAACTTTCATGAGTCAAAGGTCAAATAAGTGCTTTTTATGCAAAATTTTGCGTCATTTCAAACCCAAAAGTACAAAATGGTCAATAAATATGCGCTATTGTTTTGGTGGTGATGTCATACATATTACTAAGTAGGCAGGGCCTAATGCAAATATCTTAAAATGCTTATATTTTAACGACCGCATGTCTGCTTTGTTTCATATTTGGTGTAATTATGTTGTTAGCTCGTGCGTACATGTTCATGGTACAAAATGTTGAAAATTATTAATATGCATAGTGGGCGGGGCCCAACATGATTTTGCTGAAAAGAGCTTGTAAACACAATATTTTAAAAATAATATACTAGATTTATGTCATGTGTTGTAAACAGATAGCCTATGGTCTGCAGATGTGCCCTATTGTTTTTGGTGGCAGTGTTATATTAATGAGTAGGCGGGGCTTATTGTAAAAATCTTGAAATTTTCATATTTGAACAATCACATGTATGTTTTGATTCGTATTTAGTAGAATTATGATGTTAGCTAGTTCGTACATGGTCAATTTATATCTAAAAAATATAAAAACAAAAAACATTGAATTTCATTAATATGTGTAGTGGGTGCGGCTTATTGTGATTTTGCTAAAAAAGTTTGTAAACACGATATCTCATGAACGATTCATGTCATGTGAAATATTTTGTAATATGCAATGACATTAACAGTTGATACAAAATTGATCAGTATGAAAAAAAAAAAAAAAAAACCTTTGCTTCTGCTTTTGTTTTAATAAGAAAATAAGGATACAAATTGATTTATAATACCCATTGAAAGTAAATTTTGCTCTCCAATTGATATGAACATCGCTATTAGTGAGCTTTGTGTTAAATAGCTCACCATACAGCAACACAATAGTACCGAATAGTGCTGGTCCTAATAAAGTGTCCACTGTACCAGAACAGTACATCATTTATGATAAAAAAATGTCATTAGGTTATTGAAATGGTTAATGAACTTCATTTCCAGCCTATGCAATGATTATTACAATAGCGGTTATTATTACAATAGCGGTTGTTATTAAGATAGCAGCTGTTATTACAATATTACAATAGCGGTTGTTATTACATTAGCGGTTGTTATTACAATAGCGGTTGTTATTACAATAGCAGTTGTTATTACAATAGCGGTTGTTACTACAATAGCAGTTGTTATTATTATAGCAGTTGTTATATAGCGCTTGCAACATTCTCCTCTAGTAATTTAAAGACTTTACGGCTCTTTGTCGTAAATATAAAAATCTCTACCTGTCCATATTTATATCAAAACAATGTTGATGTCTTTTTTTGCTTATTTTTTCGCTCCATTCCATCGGAATTATAGTTTAATATTCTTTAAAAATTCCCCATGAACCATAGTGGCTTGCAGTGACGTAGTGGGTAATATTTCGCTTGGAAGGGGGCAATGGCATTTTGGCGCCCACACCTCCCTCCCTCCCCCCAAGAAATGTTCATAAAAATAAAACATTGGGCACATAGATTTAAAATCGCATGCACCATTTAAACGGTACCGCTGTGGAAATTGGTTAATGGCGAAGGCCTGGTAGGATCGATGGGCGCCGCCCCTGAAGCCCTCATGCTGTTTTTCCTGTGATTTTGATAGAGGAATATTGCC
>JAIGNY010004159.1:147500-245000 GCA_020152595.1 Chiridota heheva
GACAATGACCATGGCCAGAACTCGCTACCAATTACTGCGGCAAATGGCTGCCATCACTCACTCGCTACGAATGACTATTTCTAGTGGCCACCATCACTTACTACCAATGACCATGGCCAGTGGCAACCAACACTATCTGCCAATAACTATGGCCACCAACACTCTCACTACCAATGATTACGGACAATGACCACCAACACTCGATGTCGATGACTATGGCCAGTGGCCATCAACCCTCGCTGCCAATTATTATGGTCAGTGATCCATCAACACTTGCTGCCAATGACTATGGCCAGTGGCCACCAACAATCAATGCAAATGATTATGGCCTGGTCACCAACACTCGCTACCAATTACTATGACAAGGGGGCAACTTTATTGACAACACATCTCGGCTTGGTGAATTACTAATAGCATTGTTGTAGCATAATAATAGCCTCTTTTATTTGACTTTCCAACAGTTTTAGTTGATATTACATTTTGTATTTGACTTAACATGAGTTGTATTTGACTTTGCATCATTTACATTTGACTTGCATCAGTTGTATTCGAACCTGCATTATTTTTAGTGACTGTGCGTCAGTTGTATTTGACATTGTACAGTTGCATCAGTTGTATTTGACATCGCATCATTTTTATTTTAGCTTGCATCATCTGCATTTGACTGTGCGTCATTTGTATTTGACTGTGCATCAGTTGTATTTGACATCGTATCATTTCTATTTTAGCTTTCATCACCTGTATTTGACTGTGCGTCATTTGTATTTGATTGTGCATCAGTTGTATTTGACATCGCATCATTTTTATTTTAGCTTGCATCACCTGTATTTGACTGTGCGTCATTTGTATTTGATTGTGCATCACGTGTAGTCGACATCGCATCACTTGGATTTGACCTTGCATGTGTTTTACTTAACTGTCCCATCAGTTTTATTTTAGTTTGCATCACCTGTATTTGACTGGGCGTCAGATATATTTAATTGTGAATCAGTTGCATATAATTTTACATCAGTTGTATTTGACTTTCCGTCATTAGTTGTATTTGACATTGCATCAGTTGTATATGACATTGCATCAGTTGCATTAGTTGTATTTGATTTTGCCTCAGTTGTATTTGATTTTGTATCAGTTGTATTTGATTTTGTATCCGTTGTATTTGATTTTGCTTCAGTTGTAGTTGATTTTACATCAGTTGTATTTAATTTTGCATCAATTGTATTTGATTTTGGATCAGTTGTATTTGATTTTGCTTTAATTGTATTTGGTTTTGTATCAAATGTATTTAATTTTGCATCAGTTGCATTTCAATTTGCATCAGTTGTATTTGATTTTGCCTCAGTTGTATTTGATTTTGTAATAGTTGTATTTGATTTTGTATCCGTTGTATTTGATTTTGTATCAGTTGTATTTGATTTTGCATCAGTTGTATTTGATTTTGGATCGGTTATATTTGATTTTGCCTTAGTTGTGTTTGGTTTTGTATTAATTGTATTTTATTTTGCATCACTTTTATTTAATTTTGCATCATTTGTATTTGATTTTGCATCAGTTGTATTCAATTTTGCATCAGTTGTATTTGATTTTGCATCAGTTGTATCTAATTTTGCATTAGTTGTATTTGATTGTGTATCAGATGTACTTGACATTACATCACTTGGATTTGACCTTGCATGTATTTTGTTTAACTGTCCCATCATTTTTATCTTAGTTTGTATCACTTGTATTTGACTGGGCGTCAGATATGTTCAATTGTGAATCAGTTGCACTTAGTTTTACATCAGTTGTATTTGATTTTCCGTCAAGAGTTGTATTTGACATTGCATCAGTTGCATTTAATTTTGCATTAGTTGTATTTGATTTTGTCTCAGTTGTACTTAATTTTGTATCAGTTGTATTTGATTTTGCGTCAGTTGTAATTAATTTTGCATCAGTTGTATTTGATTTTGGATCAGTTGTATTTGATTTTGCCTCAGTTGTATTTGGTTTGTATCAATTGTATTTGATTTTGCCTCAGTTGTATTTGATTTTGTATCAGTTGTATTTGATTTTGTATCCGTTTTATTTGACTTTGTATCAGTTGTACTTCATTTTGCATCAGTTGTATTTAGTTTTGCCTCAGTTGTTTTTGATTTTGCTTCATTTGTATTTGATTTTGCCTCAGTTGTATTTTATTTTGTATCAATTATATTTGATTTTGCATCAGTTGTATTTTATTTTGCATCACTTGTATTTTATTTTGCATCATTTGTATTCAATTTTGCATATCCTGTATTTGACTGGGCGTCAGATATGTTCAATTGTGAATCAGTTGCACTTAGTTTTACATCAGTTGTATTTGATTTTCCGTCATCAGTTGTATTTGACATTGCATCAGTTGTATTTGACATTGCATCAGTTGCATTTAATTTTGCATTAGTTGTATTTGATTTTGCATCAACAGTATCAAATTTTGCATCAGTTGTAGTTGATTTTTCATCAGTTGCATTTAATTTCTATAAGTTGTATTTGATTTTGCATCAGTTATATTTGATTTTGCATCAGTAGCATTTGATTTTGCATCAGTTAGGCAAGTTCCCAATGTTGTCAAGTGTCCAATGTTGACAAGTGCCCAATGTTGGCAAGTGCCCAATGTTGGCAAGTGCCTGATGTTGGCAAGTGCCCGATGATGGCAAGTGCCCGATGTTGGCAGGTGCCCATCGGGCAAAGAGACAAACAATGCCTTTTTGAAAATCATTGCTTTTACTAGGTGTGTGTGTGTGAGGAAGGGGTGGAGGGTGGAGGGAGGCGGGGGTATCATCGTCCCAAGTGGCATGTGCAGTGGTATATGCAATTTTACAAATTGATTGCTACTTCTTTCCGCTTTATGTGCTTTTAATACAAACCTGTGGATAATTTTCACCAATGGGAGAAACAGATTCTGATTTTGTTTCAACTTTAATCATTGCAGAAAGGCAATTATACTGCCACCATCTCCCCTCCCATATATATATATATATATATATATATATATATATAATATATATATATATATATATATATATATATATATATATATATATATATAAATATATATATATATATATATATATATATATATATATATATATATATATATGTATATATATATATATATATATATATATATATATATATATATATATATATATATATATATATATATATATATATATATATATATATTAATATATATATATATATCTATAAATATAAATATAAATATATATATATATATATAAATATATATATACATATATATATATATATATATATATATATATATATATATATATATATATATATATATATATATATATATATATATATATATATATATATATGTATATATATATATATATATATATATATATATATATATATATATATACATATATATATATATATATATATATATATATATATATATATATTTATATATATATCTATCTTTATATATATATATATACACACACACACCATTTAATTCAACTTGTGGATATTTTTTACCACTGCAATGGAGAAACCGATTCTGAGTTTGTATAAATTTAATCATAGCAACTAGCTATCTTAGGCTGTTCTTACAGCCAAATGACCACCCCTCCTCCCCACACTCCCAATGCTAGTTTTAAAACTGCTGTGCCAGTCATGATCTTTTATTCTAGCAAATGAAATGCACTGTTCTAGCAGTCACAACTGCATGGTCTAGCAGTTTCATTATTCGCAGCTTTAGCAGTAGCAAATTCTTATATAAGCTTTTAAACAAAGATTGGTCTAGCTGTCATAATTCCCTGTTCTAGTGTTAAAAAATGCCTGCAGAAGATTTAGTTTTCTGTTCTAGTATTCAACACTACATAGCTGTTTTAGCAGTCACCAATCCCTTTCTTTCTAGCATTCTAACCTTTTCTGATAATAGAAAAGTTGGGTTTTCAGTTATGTGAGCAATCTTGGAAAGCGTTCTTTTACTCAAAATTAAGACTAGAACATAATTACTTCATGTCAAGACTATAATAAAATTATTCTATGTCAAAACTAGAATATAATCATTCTATGTCAAGACTATGATGAAATTATTCTATGTCAAGACTAGAATATAATCATTCTATGTCAAGACTATAATAAAATTATTCTATGTCAAGACTAGAATACAATTAATTTATGTCAAGACTATAATATAATTATTCTATGTCAAGGCAATTACTATTAAGTGATTTTAGAGCGGCTTGAGTGCGCAATCTTGTGTAACATCTCATAACTCAACTTAACATTTAAAGTTTGTCAACATCTCGGAAACAACAGCATCTTTCTACTCTTTATCATTGGTTAGAGACGTGAATAAAATTAGAAACTGTACAGTGTTTGAAAGTTTTATCAATATTTTCGCAACTATTTATTGTGAGTTGTATTTTGTAGATGAACTGGTTTTGCCATACACATGCTGTATTGCCTGGCAATAGACCATTTCAAACCGAGTTCAGCCAAAGGTGATTTCTTCAGTACTTCGATCAATCAAATGCTGGGGAACTATTCGTTTGTTTCCCAACCAATCAAATGCAGTTTTGAGCAATAAATGGTGGACCCTAAGGTCAGTCCGCCCCGCCGTTGAAGATTGTAAAACATATTACTTGTCAATCGTCAATGAATTAATGTATCATTAACTGACCATAAGCGTATGGGGTTGGGAGAGATCAGTAGAGAGAAATTTCACTCTGAAAAGTTGAACCGTAAACAAAGTAGGGTTGAAAACAATCAGAAATGTCGCTGTGAATTTCAATAGGGTGGCAACAGGGAGGGTGGTGGGGTAATAAAAATGTTGGTTGTATATCGATGGGTTTCCATGCTAACACGTGTAAAAATATGTTTGGTGGAGATTGCATGTTCTTGACAGGGGTTATGTACCCGTGCTGATGTAACCCCTTCAACAAAGAAGTTTGCTGACATAGGTATAATTTGAGAGTTTAAAGGGGTTGTTCCGCACTACCCCGCACACACTTTTCCCATCTTTTGTATGGTGATTTTGTGTGTTTTTGGTAATTTTATGATTTCCCCTCCCCTTCCTGCACCGTCCCACCACCACACCCTGCACTTTCGTTGGGCAAATCCGTGCGTGTTTGCTGACATGCATGTTCCTCCGAAATTGTGTTCTTCAGTACCTGGATACCCTAATATATAAATATATACATAAATATATTTGTTAAAACCTCGTGATTTTGAATTTTCACATTTGTAATTTTAATTAGATTTTTTTTTTTTTAAATATTAGTAATGGCTGCATTTTTAGAATATATTGTGTAAGTAATTCCATGTATTTTAGAACAGGTAGGCATTTGCATGTCCTATGCAGTTAACCAGCTCTTCCATATTTGCATTCAAGATTACGTTTTGAGTAACAATAAACAAAATTGTGGAATTAAACGTTTTATTTTCTTTTGAATCAGTTTTTCCAACTTTTGGCAAAATTGTAAAATGTTAATAAGTTTTTACACAAAAATTGGAAAGGTTTTGAAATCAACGTATTGAATACTGTTGAAAAGTATAAAAAAATTAAATCTTAGCCCTTTCCAAAATGTATTTTATAATGTACAAGGTATAAAAGTGTTTTAAGTCTCTCAAGTGTTCACAGTGTGGTGATCTAAGGTTTCGTTTTAGTACTTCTTGCTAAGTATACAAATGTAAGGATTCAATCATATGCAAGTTTATTAAATGTCACAGAAATCAAGACTTTTACAGACATTGAGATCAAATCTGATACACGCAGTTAAATTTGGAAATAACATCAAATTCTTAATACAATGTCGTTTAAATCTTTGAAAAAGCTTGCGTAGTTTTTCAGTTATGGTCAATTAAAAGATACAGATTATAGACTTCAGGCACACTTTGTGATGTCATCAGATAAACACAGCTCAATATCCTTAAGCAATTCTTTAAAATGTGTTCTTCACTTTTAACCTGTTATAACTTTGATTTCTTCTTTGCAGATTAGCTGCTGCTCTCGGGAGTAATCAAATTTTAACATATTCGTATGGAACCAGATATTTACCTTCAAAATCTATGTTAGAGAGGAATGAAAAATATTCACATCATCTTTGCGCAATGGGCACAATAATTAGGCGAAAGATTTAAAATAGTTTTTAACTGTGTTGATCAGAGTTTTTGCAGAATTAATTATCCATTCTATATTTTGAATTATTTAAACTCAAGTGACCTCCAAATGTCATCAGATCTCTAAGGTTATGTAAGGTTTCTTCAGCGGTAAACCAATCTTTTTATGAGTTTATCCAGTACTGAATCCATCACTTCATTATACAACTTGACTGTAACTAAAATCATATACAAAACTTTCAAATGCTGACTTATCTAAGTGAGGAAGAAAAACGCATATTTTATTCATGGTAATAGAAATCCACCAATTAGCTAAGCAACTCGATTGTAAGTGAAACCTCACTCCAAACTTGCAAAAGCTGACTTATTTAGTGAGGAAAAAAATGCTTGTATTTTCTTCATATGCATAATATAAAAGAATAGTCGAATTGAACAATTTATGAAGTGTTCGTATGTTTTGTCCTAATCCTTAACTCTGTTCTTGATCACCAGAAGTATTACATTTTTTATGTATTGCTGTTTTGTAAATGATACAAGTGATTCACTGTATGTTTTTGTGTAAAGAACTACTTTTTTGTAATTTTGTACTTTTTTATCAGATTTGCTAGTTACGTAGAACGGTCATCTTCAATGTTTGCTTTAAATTGTTTGGAAAGCTTTTGTAAGGGGGTTAAGCAAGTCCATTTTATCTGAAATAGGACTTCAAAGAAACTAAATGGTGATTAAAGTATCCAAAATATTATTCTTTAAGAAGAAGTTTAAAGCTTGGTATTTTTTGTGTACTAATCGACTGAAACCAGACATGACAACCTTAGATTCCTCAGTCTGTATGTGTTCCATAATATTTTGTCTTGTGATTTTGTGGCTTAAAAACCATTGGATATGTCAAAATGTATTAAAACATAATCTTGTAAGGGTAATAATAATTTAACACTTGAAGGAAGTTAATGAAAAAATTAAAATAGTCAAAAATGTATGTAGATTTTCTTTCAAATACGTTAACAATTGCTAAGAATGTGATGATCAGGGCGCTAACTTTCCATAGTAGACTTGCTACATCAATAATTTCTACATCAGACAGCACTTTACATGAATATCTCCTTAACGGAATCTCCTGACAGAAACAGTCATTTTCAGGAACTATTTTCTCGTGCGATGTTTACAAAAGTCCAAAAGTGTGGAAAGTGGGGACGGGGGCAGTTGAATATCATCTGCCTTGTTGCATGGCTTCTTTCCAGTTGGAAAATTTTGCCAAAATTGAAGTAGATTTTCCCCAAATCGATGGAAATTTCTCGGATAGCTGCAAGGTTTAGAACTTGCTTATTAAGGGGAAAATGTTTGATTATTACAGTGGTGACTCTGACTAAATCATCCCGTCTTTTACCAGGTATGGTTTGGCTTTTGATTGTATATCTATATTATTCAATTCTTACTATGTATCTTTTATATAATATTTCATTCTACGTTCACTAAGATGTGTTGTGAATCTGTTTTATCCTCTTAAAGGGCAATTTTTGAGGAAATTAATTGAAAAGAAGTATTTTTCTGATTCAGTTTTATTGGTGGTCAAGACTTAATGGATAAGTTAAGTGATCAAGCATGTTCTATATGTGAGTCAAAATATAATGTACTGTATATGAGAGAAATGTGAGAATACATTTTTGTTGTTGAGATTTCCTTATTTTTGAATTAGTGATCAACATTTCTTGTATTTCAGTAGTATACGCTATCAGCATGGAAAGAGGGAGACATGTATTTTTGTATTGGTTTTCTACTTGCGATAACTTCCCATCTGACAGGCTTCATTCTTACAACCACCATGGTTATGTTTTTCCGGTAGTTCCGAGTGGGGGCGGGAGTGTGTGGAGTGTAAGGAAACAACCCCCAACAATTCCCTGTTACAAGAAGATAATTTGTGCGTGTGAATAAGTTTCTATCAGATGTTACTGCTAATCAGAAAATCTGCAATTTTTCTGAAAATTTTCTTCATTTCAATGAACTGTTTTGTTAATGTTACCAAATAAGACCAAAATGTTCCTTCAATTGTAGGATTTGTTTTCAATTTTATGTCAATAATTTGCTAATTTCACCTAACCAATCTGGAAGAAAGCATTTAAATGGGACGGTAAAATCCACTCATCGAGAGTTTTTCCCCTTTCCCCACTTTCTACGCCTCTGCTTGTCAATGGCGAAAATGGTGTAAAATTGGAAGAGAAATAGATAATCTTTTTTTTAGCTCTTTACTGGAATTGTCCTATATGAGGGCCCAGGATTTTATTTTGCTCCGGAGCATGCGACATCCCCGTTTTTGTTTTTGTTTTTGTGATGGTCCATTGTTAAGATACGGATATGACTGACTGACATGACTGTCATTATATACAAGGGAAAACGGGTGTCATCCATTTCATTGGTGAAAGAAGTTCCCTTCGTGGATTTTTTCTTATTTTTTTAAAGTATTGTAGTACACTGCGTGGCTGTAGACAAACTGTTTGTGATATTCCAAGACGATTTCTTTTATGAATATTTGATTTTTTGGAAAGATTACCCCGGTTGGAAATTTGCATAAAGTCAGAAAATTTGTAGTATCTTGAGTTTTTGGCAATCCTGATAAAAAAGAATGAGGGTAACAACATTTCTGAAATACCAATTTCTTAAATAGTTTTTCCGCAAAATATCTGACTTTTTACTCAAAGTTCCTGAAGTTTTTCCACAAAATATTTGACTTTTTCCTAAACATTCTGCCCTGTTGTTTAAACTTCTTATTTCCCCTTGTTTATCGGTGTCGTTGAAGACCACGGATAGCTTTCTCCCTCACCCGCACACTTATATGACTGACCTGCTTGTGAGTATACATATGGCAAACCGTTTTGTTTCTTATTCACTATTCAATGATAATGAATAATTGCATTGAATGTTTGTTGTTCAAACTTCCATTTAAAATCTTTTAAACGTACATAAACACACTAGATATTTTCCCAAGCATAAAGGTCCGTTACTCGTATTCTTTCCCCCTATCTATTCATGAACAAGACCGAATTAGATTTTCTAACCACCTTTCCTCAAATATATCATTTGTTTCATTTGACATACTCTGGATTGTACACATTCTATATAACTGTTCAATAAATATTCATTAACTTAAAATTCCTAGGATTAACACTCCTGAAAATAGCTTAGCATAGGTGTATAGCCATGGAAGTTATCCTTCTTCTTCTACCCCAACGTCATCCCAGAAAGTAAAAAAGTCCAGAAAGTTTGCTAAAAGGTCCGGAAATTTTGCTAAAAGGTCCAGGAATTTTGCTAAAAGATCCAGATATTGCAACAATGACCTTTGTTTTGTTTTTTACCTCTTCAGTAAAATTTAGCCTCCGAACTGTTTAAATACCGCTATTTTGACACAATTTTGGAAAACATTTGACTCCGTCAACATATTTTGTTCTATAAGACCCACTTCCGCCCCCTTCAAAAAAAAAAAAAAAAAGGATATATATATATATATATATACATATATATGTAAATAAATATATATATATATATATATATATATATATATATATATATATATATATATATATATATATATATATATATATATATATATATATATATATATATATATATATATATATATATATATATATATATATATATATATATATATATATATATATATATATCAAGAACGCTGGCTACAACCCTGCTTATAGATTTGCTGATTAGTGAAACTTGAAATTTCTACCATGATTTGTATTCCTAATTCACCTAATAGGTTAGTAAACAAGAGAGAGGAAATTGTACAGGGCTCTGTGTTCGGAAGAACAAAATTCAAAAACGATTACAAGAATTTTGTTGATATTAAAGTTATTCCTGTCACCAATAGACGGGATTAGGGGGTGTAAAGGCCCCCACCTCCCCCTCACACAATTTAACCCACGTCCAATATTTTTTGTAAGAATCAGGGAAATGGCTGCTTTTGCTCTTCTTGCTCCTGCTAACTTTGTTGAACCCACTTCACCGTTTCAAAGGTCATTGAAAATTTGTTATCTCATCACCCACATATACATATATGTGGTGGGTATGAAATATTGTAGTCACTTTGCTGTATAGGTAAATGACTGCATAGGCTATACCTGTTACATTACATGGCCACTCCCTTAATATTAGGGGGCTGACGTGGCCGACCAGAGCCTCACCATATGATGACCTCATATTAGCGGTCATCAGTATTTTAGAACGGGACAAAATTTTGTGATTTTTGCGTGTGTGTGTGTGTGTGTGTGTGAACATGTTTAGACCCACCAACAGATTACATTCGTATGTTTACACACGTTCAAAGCGATGACACGCACACAACTGTTGACTTTCTCGGTTGTTTTTAGTTTTAATAATGGCTGTTTTCAAAACTATTATGACTATAACACTACTCTGGTTCAGTATTTTTGCATTTCGGTACATTTCACTTGTTAGCTAGATAGGATAACTTAAAAATACGGGTGTAACCTAATTTTCTAATACGGTCATCCCATGTGTGTGTGCTGTATATTAATTGGTCACCAGTTATATAGGATTACGCCCACGTTATCAATTGTGTGGTCTACACATGTATGGGTGATTGTTTACCAGTTATATATCGGATTATGGATATGTCACCAGTTGTAGAGTCTAAACGTGTATGTGTGTGTGCGTACGTGCATACGTCATGTATGTATGTATGTATGTATGTATGTATGTATGTATGTATGTATGTAGGTGTGTATGTATGTATGTATGTATGTATGTATGTATGCGTGAAGGTATATATGTGCTTCTGTGACAAAGGCTCGTAAACACGATATCTCAATAATCGGTCAGTCGAATTATGATTGGTGATTTCTATTATAATTGGCATCTGGATGTGTTGTGGTCTGTAGATAATTGTTCTTGTTTTTGGTGCTGCTGTCATGAACATTAACTAGTAGGCACGGCTAAATGTAAAATTATGTTAACAAATAAGCTTGTAAACACGACATCTCAAGATCCTTGAGGTGGATTTATACTTGGTATATGAGTGTGCTGTGGTCTGTAAATAATCCGCATTGTTTTGGTGCTGGTGTCATGAGTATATATTAGTAGGCGGGGCTAAGGGTAAAATCCTTTTAACAAGCTTGTTAACACGATATATGAAGAACTGGGGTAGATGTATGTTATACTTGGTATATGGATGTGTTGTTGTCTATACATGATCCCTGTTGTTTTTGGTGCTGATATCGTGGATATATATTAGTAGGCCGTGCTAAGTGTAAAATTATGTTAACAAGCTTGTAAACACCTTATCTCAAGAACAGTGAGGTGTTCGTTTGCCATACCTGGTATATGGATGCTTTGTAATCTGTATATGACCCTATAGGTTTTGGTGTTGAAGTCACGAATATTAATAAGCAGGTGGGACTAACTATAAATTATGCTAATGGTCCTATATTTACAACCACATGCCAGATTTAAATCAAATATGATATGATGATGTTGGTAAAAACAAGGATGATACAGGATACAATAGAATGTTAACTTCATCATTATTTAAGTCGGACGGAGCCAAATATATATTTTTTCAGTGTTTAGAGACAAAAGGCAAACACTTTCACACACACACCTAAACAAAAACAAAATATACAAAAACAACATGTTGCAGTATATTATGAATAAGCTAAACCTGTACGAACACAACACTTATAGATACGATACAAAATTAAATGCTTCCAATCCAAAGCTAGCATCGGAACCACGAATGATTTCTACCTCTTGTTAATGTCTTGCAATGGGGATGTAGTATATGTCATATTTGAAACCCATTGAGTTTAAAGAAAATATCCAAATGATTTGTGTAAGCAGATGAAAATATGATAACAAATTTTTGACTGCCTATCAATTGAATTACTGATAATGTAATCTTTTGAGAACGCAACCGTTCACCGTGTTTATTTTCTGTGCACAGAGATGTCAGTTCCGACCCAGGCATAACTGTTTCCAATTCAATTATTCTCAAACCACAATTGAACTGATAGGGCACGGACATTAATTGCTTCACCAGCTAACAACTGTAGGGATGACATCCGTATTGTAAATACCTATTTGGTTAATTGAATAATTTCGTACACATTAGTAGGCCTACGCTTATAAGTATAACCTATAAGTATAGCCTATAAGCGTAGCCTTTAAGTATAGCCTATAAGTATAGCCTATAAGTATAGCCTATAAGTATAGCCTATAAGTATAGCCTATAAGTATAGCTTATAAGTATAGCCTATATGTATAGCCTATAAGTATAGCCTATAAGTATAGCCTATAAGTATAGCCTATACGTGTAGCCTATAACAACAACACAACATTGCATTTTTATTTCAAATTATATGTTACTTCCTTGTGATGTTTGATCAAAAAGGCGCTTAGATTTTAGGTGCCTTAATATATCATAATGGGCAGCTTGTCTTCGTTTGTTACGCGTCCTAGGAACCTGATGACATTTCAGTGTTTGCTGTTTATGATTATGAAAAGAAAAGTTATATTGAAATCAATATTATTTTTTGTAGGTAATTTTTAATTTATTCAATGTATTAGTAAATATGTTCATGAATTGTTTCAAGTTATACTTATATCGCTTTCAGTCTGCGATATAGTTTGAAAAAAATATTTCGTTATTCAAAAAGTGTTTCCTATGATCCATTTATGATATTATTTGCCGAAATGACTACATGCACTTTCCATTTTTTAATGATTTTTTTGTCTAATAACTGAATTGAATACGGACTTGTTAGCGTTTTGCCATGGAGCGAAAACTGGAGAAAAAAATATGAAAGAGAACACATATCTGATCACTGTACAGAAAGTTCCATTCCGAGCATTTTAGTGAGTTAGAGCACTGTCCGAATGTATACCAGTGAATGCCCTGAGAGCAACTTGTTGTGGATCCTCCTTGTACGTATCTGCCGTTGAGAAAAAATATATCCAAAACCATTCGGGGACATTTGTGGTAATGTGCATTTAGACACTTATGGTAAGCGACAGAATTCTCATAAGCGGTATAAAATCTCTGAATTGCTGTGTTATTGTGAGGCAAGCATGAAATGATTTAGATGAAACTTGTTGCGAGTCATGTAATCATTAATTGGTCTTGCTGCTTGTCATGTTTTGATAAAATATATACATTATTATTTGATATCGTATTTTTTACTTACTTTTGCTTTGGACATCTTGCATTAATATTTAAATATATTACCTGGAGGTAAGGACGGGGTATTAGCATAAACATATTTTATTATCACAACTTTTTTATGTTCTTCGCCATATAATCCCATTCATCACTACAAGGAAATGTATACTTTTTGATAACTTTTCTGTAACCATTTTTCTAGTTTTAATAATTTTTTCAGCGTCCTGATGTAGTAATACCAACACTTCAATTCAAATTAACTTTGCACGGTCTGTAATAAGGTAGTAAAAACTTCTTAATCTTCTGAAAAAGGTTATCCACACTTATGTCCTTCATATGATTTAGCTTTAAAAATAGGTGTTGTTTGTAAATATGAAGAAGAAAAAGCAAGAAACAAGACATTTTTACAAGCTACCTGAAATTAGTTTTCATATTTTTTGAAAATATTATTACTCCATCCAAAAATTACCAATTAAAATGCGTGGATTCAATCAAATTCTATATAAACAATTCATAAAACCAAACACATATGAGAAAATTTATAAAATTTCTTGACCTGATGTACGCTGGTTTGAATATTGCATTTACAAGATTACAACGGTAACAAACGCCACGACGCATGATATAATGGGCATTCAGATTCTTTTGTTCAGATACAGAGGTCTATGAATAAAGTCTTTGAATTGTTGTATATTTAGGAGGCACGCATGGCTCTCTTACGAACCTAATTGTGAGTCTGGCAATTATTGGTATTGCTGCTTGTGAATTTTTAATAAAATATATACATTTTCAACTAATGAATTTCCTCTTTACATAAGCATTTTCAGTGTTAATTTTTATTTCTACCACTTCTCACACTCGATGTAACTACAACGGTGTATGCTTTTAGTATTGTTTTGTCATATGTTTGGTAGTGAATAAAGAATTACACATTTTAGTACCATCATCAACTTTTTTTCCAAAATTTAATTTCTTTATGTAAAATACAAGGAGAGAGCCAAAGGTCTGTTGAATACCGGTGAATAAAAAAATCTGTCTTTCTAAAAATCAACCATCTGCTTATCGTAGGTACCTATGTATGAAGTTGGTAATACAAAACGTATTGAGTAAAAAGCTGAATTTATTCCTAGATTTAAGCGAGATGGTTAACATGGTTAATAAGTATTCTTCATTTAAATGTTTAGTTGATCGCGGCGTTTAAGGTAGATTGCTAAACATAATTTTTGCTGTGTATTCACGCTTTGAGATATGTGTTGACGATGGTAGTAGAGCATCTGGTTATTTCATGTGCAACAAAAGTTTCACAAGGTTGTATTTAAGCACTATTCATCGTTAGCTGATAAGCTGGCAGATATAATTAAAGCTAGCAATGGTGGCATTCAGCTTTAACTTTATAATAATGTGCTCTAATTATTATTGTATGCTGACGACGTTGTACTCTTTTCTGGTTCTGCCCGTGGTTTACAAAGGCATTTTGTGATAGGACTGGTAAGAATTTTTGCAGGTTAAAGACATGTGTCCAATGGTATTTCGGCAATGAATATATTGAACGTGTCCCACATAACAAATATCTAGGTATATTGTTCTCGTCGTGAAACGTTGTGAATAAAGCTGTCAGTACATTAGCAATGCAAGGAAAAAGTGTCATCATTAGTATAAACCTCTGTTAGATGGATATAGGTGATGTCTTTGTTTATAACACACTCTAAGGTATTAAATAACTCCATGATGTTTCTCATATAAGCCTATATTACTGAAATATGGGTCTATAAGATGTTCCCAAGTATTAAAAATGTCCAAGTTCAATTTTTCTAAATATGTGCTGGACGTTAGAATAGGTGCAGCTCTTTTAGGCGATTGTGGTCGTCACTTTATTTTCACGCATTTTCACGCTATAATTTTGATTATGCCTACTTTGATCAAGAAGTTTGTGTGTATATCTGTGTGGGATAGGGTGGAGGTGGGGGTGTCACTTTGCTAAAGTGTTTAACTGATGCTGAACATGATTATAAGAACACATTTTTTGTATAGTTTTATGTTGAAGACATAAACTACAAGTTAAAGTTGGTAGATAATACAAATTTGAAAAGAGTCAAAGGTTGTGTATATTATGTATTTCAAATCAAGTAGAGGTAGGATTGGATTTCATTTATGTTTGAAACAAATTTTCTCACCTGAGGAAATATAAACTGACCAAGACTTGATAGCACAAAAGCGTACATTAATTGTATCTTTCACATGTATAATGAGGATATTCTAACTATTTTTCCATGCTGTAAATTTAAGAGACAAGGTACTTGGTTTTGCCTCGAAAATTGTATCTTTAAAGTTGAAAAACTTATGTTTCACGTATTATCATTTACGTTTTCTGTACATTGTACCTCATTGCATATATGATGTATTTGAATTGCTATAAGTCGGAGGCCGAAAGAAATTCAATGGAAGAATTAATCTAAAACTATATAAGTTCATTGGTAGAAATTATTTATCGATTTCCTTAATCAGTTAAACCCTGTAGGTTTGAATATTGCATTTACAAAATTACACGGTCCACATGACATGAAAATTGGTAGCAAATGTAATTTAGATAGGAATCAAACTGAAATATTGTTTTTTGTTGGAAAATGTTATCTTATCTAGTGTCTTTGTGACTATATTCATGTATTGTATCAGTTTATGTTGATACTGCGTTTAGTCTGTGATACGAAATTTGAAAAACTCTATCTATTCAAACAGTTATTAATTTGATGCATCGATGATGTTACTTGCCGAATTGACCATATGCACCGTACTTTGTTTAATGAGTCTTTTGATTGATAACCGTTTTGAATATAAACATGTGAAGGTTTTGTCATGGAAACAAACATTAAAGCTAATTGTAAACATCTTGAAAGCAATAGCCAACAAATTAAAGGGGCAAATATATGAGAACTGAGAAAAGCGAGTCCACATCCACTCGGGAACCACTACGCTCCTGGGAAAACCATCACAGGTCATTGCCGTTGTTCTCTTAAAAGTTCTAATAATTTATCATGTAATTCTAAATAAGTTTCAAATAAAGGAAATCGTGCCTAATTTCAAATACAATTGAATTGCAATAATCGTAACGTGCAATCAAAACTTGTGTTCAGAAAGATAGTCTCTGAATAAAGTCTCTTAATTGCTGTGTAATTGGCACGCATGGTTTTCTCGATTAATCTTATTGTCAGTCGTACAGTCATTGGTATTACTGCTTCTTAACTGGATTGTGCTCAGGACATTTTATTTCACATTAATGTTCACAAATATTATCTGGATGCGATGACTGGTATAAGCATAAACATTAGAGTTTACCACAATTGTTTTATTCCCCAAAATAATCACATTCATCACTTCAATGAAATTCTTACTTTGAGTAACTTTTGTATAACTTGTTTAAGTTTTAACAAATTTCTACGTATCTTGATTAATTGATTGATTAATTGATTGATTGATTGATTGATTGATTGATTGATTTGCACGGTCTGTAATAAGGCAGTCAAAAACCATAGGTATTCTTGATTATCTAAGAAAGCCCTTCCTGTTTGTGTCCTCCATATTATTTACAACTCACCTATATTCTCTCTAAATCTAACCCTAATATTGTGGTGGATCGTATATCCAACTAGCACTATCAAATATTCAGTTATTTTAAGTGTAAGATATACACAGACTCCAAGTGTGTTTCGTCATGTACCATTGGTGTTCCATTTACTTCATTTATTGTAAATTCCAGTTGTTATGTAGTTTATCGCTTTTCTTTTGAAAGGGTGTACTCACGTTTAGAAATCTACTTAAATTTGTTTTCATTTTATCGTAGCGTTTCTCTTTTTTCATAAATGAAAATACTATGTATTATTTGCTACTCTGTATATGTTGAGGAAGCTAAAGTAAATGGTTTTGAATTAAACAATGAATGGAATTGAGTTTCTTCTCCCACAATTATTATTTTAGGTGTTGGTATATGCTCTCTAAAGCTTATATCTGTTAGTGTATTTATGTCATAAAAGCTGAGGTGTGTATTTGCTGTTTGCATATGTAGTTTGTATCCTTAATACTTATCACTTTTGACGTAATTACAACTGATTAGGGTTTAATTCATAAACCGTCGTGCCATTGGTAGCTAAAAGAGATGTAGAACTGTTAGTACCCATCATTGTGACAAGGAGATCCTCATGTGTAGAACTAAGAGAGTGCCAAAGGTTCCACCAGGGTCGTAATTCTCTTCTACAAAGTGTTGGTGTGTTGTTGTGTTTTTATTACAGCACTTGCAAGGATCTGTAATTGATAACATTATACCAATCGTTCGAGGACTTTTTCAGGCCTTAGAAGGGAAAATAGTTATAGCTATTGGTGCTATTTTGTTCTAAAATTACGAGTGAGAGTTTAATCAGTTGGTGGGAAAACGCTTTCAGTAATGAAGAAAATGTTTTTGTTCCTTTTTGCAATCAGCTGTTCTAAAAATATGTTAAAGTGTGATAAATTCTTCGTTGCAGTATTGTCTAATTTCTGCGATATCAGTGTTGTATGTTGCAGAATATTAATTTTATCATCATTAAAATAGTCTTCCTTTGTAAAATTTACATTGGTAATTATTAATCCACAATTTGTGTTTGGAGCACATTATATTCATTATCTGATAATTGGATAAACCATATTTAGGAATATATAGACAGATCATGGCACGCCGAGCAATATGTGAAAAAAGTAAACTAAACGAACAACGCAAGAAAGCAGATCAATAAAATAACACCCAAACAATTATATGCATTAAGTGAATTGCAATATGGCCGTTTTCTTTTCAAACCTACTGTTTATGTATTTACTCTTGCCGCATTTCTGAATATAGAGCTAAGAGTCGAGTGAGACACTTTTTGTTAACGAATCGATTACGTTCTTTCTTTTCTATTTAAATTGGAAATTTTGACGTTTCATTGGTGCACCGATTGTGCAGTCTTTGTGTATTATGTGTTTTTGCCTAGCCCATTTGTTACACATTGCTTATTGCAACCAATTTAATTGCATGAAATGTGTTACAAATGTGACATATTGATACCCACTTCAACTCAAGAAGTCACACTGAAGATTATAAGAGAAACAACTCTCCAACGAAATAAACTGATCTTATTTTGGAAAATGATTTTTTTCTCCAATCAACTGACTCAGTAAATATGGATTTGGAAGGATAGCAAGGGAATGAACACGAGTAAAACATAAAAAAAAAACAATATTATTTGTTGTATTGCAGCGTTTCTATTTTGTATTCTCAACATTGACAAGCAATGATTTTGGAAAAATGTAATATAAATAACTATCAAAATAATTATTTGCTTGTTTAATTGCAAGATAATCAATATTCAATTGGGTCAATAAATTGCACATTTAACGGTGGTGGACAGCGATGAAACATTGCACATAACTCCCAGATAATGAAAATTAAATATGCTTAAATGCTAATATATATGTACAGTCTTGGAGCAGGAAAACAATAGGCTTTTACTGTCCGTGATCGAAAGGTCTCTTCTCACCATTTCCAACATACCACGATATCGTCAATTTGCATATATATTCATTTTATTTTATATTCAATTTTATATCATTATTATTATTTGAAATATTCGTAATAGCAATACTACTATTTTTCAAAATTTCTTCAAAATGTTCTGCTTGAATCTAATACAGAAACGAACACCTATATTACTATAAACTGGATATGTATAGATTAAATACAAGGTAAGTCAAAATTTTAATACGGTTAAGGATTTTTAGAAATGTATTAACAATTTTGTAAGATGTAATTTTCAATAATACTCTCTATTTTCCAAGTTCAGTTAAACATTTCTTGTATTTTATTGCAATCTCTCCTTAAGGTATAAACGATATTTTACATCCTATTAAATTAAAATTGTGAGAAATACAATCTGCCAGGAGCATTTTTTATCTTACCTTACCTTATCTATTATCTCTGTTGCTTTTCTTTCTCAACTCTTTTTTTTTGTGTTATCATCCAGCAATCAATGAATGGCAGTCCACTAACGCGGACGCAATGGTAATGGAGCATATTAGCAAGGCGAGGGATATTTCATCAGCCAGTGTGCGGATGCAGCCAGTGGGTCACCAGCTAGTCCGCTGTAGGCCCGACAGAGGACCGCCGAAACTAGCTGGACAGTGGTGTCACCAAATGTTATTCCATGTGGTTCCAAGTAAGCGGCGCCATTATACTATTGTTTTGGGCGTTTCTTTGGAGTGCATGACCAACATTTTTTCCTATTCTATTGCAATGTTAAATGGCTTAAAGTTTGTTCTTTTAGTAAGCTCCTCACCAGAGATTTGTTTCGGACCATCATTTTCTGAGCATTCTTTAAAAATGCTTTCTGTAGAGTATATAATCGATTATCCCTGTCTCTCATGCTGTCGTCCTCGTTCAATCCGTTCCATCCATACAGCAACACCGCTGTTATGTTTAATGTCAAGATCTTCAATCTTGTACTTCCAAAGAAGGTTTCAGAGCTCAAAATCCTTCCCCGTAAGCAACAACTTCATGTGGTGCCCATAGCCCTCTGGTTAAGCTTATAGTACATGGGTTCCTCCGTTAATGTTTGCTGTTGTCCCCAGTGATGTAAACACTCAACATTTTGTTTAATATCATTGCATTCTAAATCTGTTTACAAAATAATAAGTACATGACATGTGAATATTGTTGAATCTTTAACTTCTCTAAGTAATTAACGGTTTATATTTTTATATGAGCATATATTTTCTCACGAATCAATAATTATCGTATTTTTTCCATCTGTAGATTGACTAAAAATTATCCATACCAAGTAAATAATAATTCTGAAATGTATTGCAGGTAATGATGCATTTTTGTGTCGTTTTCTTAATCAATTAATATCGAATTCATAGGAATTGGTTGGCAACTCGCAGTTACTTTTAGTGTTCTGCAGAAAATTGATTAAATATAAAATTAACAATTTCAATGATCTTGTCATACATCTTTGGTTATTTTCAAGATCTAGGGCGGTTTATTTTTCGCTTTGCATGCCCAATAAGGTTGCTTGGAGCGTATAGATTGGAGCGTATACCAGTGTAACCTTAAACGTCAATACTATGTTTCTTTAGACTTTTACTTATGTACAAGAAACTATTAGTAACAAGTGTCAAATGCAGTTGTCAATATTGAAATTGAAATATATATTCTAAACATTACGAAATTGACTTAAATCACAATCAATCAAAGTTAAAAAAAAAAAGTTGTTGACTGTCCTTTCTTCATCCTTCACTTTTCTATCACTGTCCTTTCTTTATCCTTTCTTCATCAAATTGCATAGGTTTTCTATTGACCATTCTTGTTATTAAATCAAGTGATAACATAAACGTTTAAAGCCGGTTTTCAACATTTTAAAAAAGAAATGGTTCTTAGTTCATTTTTTTATACATAGCTTTTGTATTAAAATACCACACTATCCTTGTGTTTATTAAATTAAGAACAACATTGTTTTAAATATTATATCATTTTGTATTGTATTGATAAATACAATAAGTGGACGTATTCCTTAAAGCTATATATAGATTTTACTTCAAATTGAGGTCCCAGAAAATGCATATAACGGCAAGAAAATGGCTTATTTGTGTGCTATTCTTAAAATTCCATACAATGCTACAAGCACAAAATGCCAGGACCTGGCCAAACGAAAACTACGTGTAATTTGTACTGTTAACCAATTGATTGAGATCATATTGTATGTATGTAAATGCGTGATTTACTGATTGTATTTGAAATACTCCCCTCATAGAAGGCTCTGGGCAACCTAAACAAAGGAGGGAAAAAGAATTATTTTCTTTGGAAATTTCCTTTAACGAAAATACCATTAAAACACGAACCGGACGTTTTACACAGGAAAGAATGGAGGAAAAATTTGTAATTATTTTTAAATCATTTTTTGTATGAAATAATCCCAAACCCAGAAGAGCATCTTGTACAAAATCAAGTCAAATATCCAGAAAAAATGTTTTCCAGTAAAATAATACAGGTAAAATAGTACCAGCTGTTTTTCTGGTTTTGCATGAAATATGAAGGCACAAGGAAACAAAGTGTATCGACTTCAAAGTGTATCCACTTAAATGCACTGTGTTGTTGACACTGTCACAAAATCCTAAGATTGATTTATTAGTGATAAGGTAATATAACAGATATACACCTTCTTGTAAATATCATAATTTTCTTTTAATCTTGATCTGTATAAAAACCATAATTTGTTCAAATTGTACGTTCTTCCCCATCACGAATTTTTTCTTCCCTATTAAATCACTATATTACATTATACCTTGGAATACATATTGTGCTTCATCGTTTATTATTTTCCTAGTTTGCTCAACTTATTTTTTGTTTTCTTATCACAACTAAAAAAATTAAATTCCCACCATTTTATTCACCTTTGTATATTCATAGTACTTATTTTGCTTATATAACGAATGTTCATTTTTGGTTTGCACATTCACCAAAAAGAGAGACGATGCACAAAAACAATAACTTGACACATTCTGTTGCTATTTTGATTTAGAGTTATACTATTTACCTTACAATACTTTCACTAGGATCACTTTGCTGATGAATAATTTGGAGGTTGATTGAGCGGCGTTTAGTTTGATATGGAAATGAGTATGGAGATAACACCGAGCATATTTTAATAGAATATCTTCGTTACTTGTTTTATTGGAGGAACCTGTAATAACACACTGCTTTAAGAAGGAATTATTCTTTTTTTCAATCAAAAGCACTTATTAATATAAGAAGTAATCGATTCAAGTTCAAAATCAACGAAACAATTTCCTAAGATCAATAACAGATGTCTCTATAACAGCAATTTCTCATTCTTATATATTTTACTCTTGTGTTTGTACTGTAGCTTGCCCCTTATACTTTTGAAAACTATTTTTACGAGTTGTCTTGTAGTCTGACAATCTTAACAAAATTCAAATGTATGTGGGTAAAATTTGAGAAGGATTCTGATTCTGTACAACGGATCAAGAGCGTTGTATGTTTTATGGGAAAAGTAACCTCAGAAGATATATCAGTTGCAATTTTGAAAGAAAACTTTACAAATAGCTGACATCAAAATTGCCAATGGCATGCAGATTGTGCTCATATTCCTGGCATTTTTCTTATCCTCAGTGTTAATACATTATGAAGAGATTTCCTCGGCAAACGTATTGATACTAGGAAAAATACATTTTTGAAAGTTTAAAATCGGTCGATTTTATAACTGGCTTTTCTTAAGAAATGTGATAGTGTGACACTTCTTAATTAAGAACAATTTATCTTCGAATAATTTAGTGTTCACACAGAAGCAATATATTTTCCACCGTATTTTATACAGCCGTTTTGGTCAGAAAAGTTTCATGGTTATGCAAGCGATCTAGAATGGTGTGGGAACAAAGTTTTCAGCAAATACAAATAAAGAGTTAATATTCTTGTTCCTCTCAATATAAGTGTCATACAGTTGCATTATATCAAGAGAGCTGAAATTTGCAGTATGTGATCTGAGGACTATTGATTTGGAATAGAGAATGGATTGATGAAATCACTATAGTTGTTGAATATGTTTAACTCAAATGCCATGACAGTTATGAGAACTAACCCCTATTGATACAACATGCAATTCAAAGGTAATGTAAAATTGTCACCAGTGTCCTATTTTATAATTTGTTTTGGTTATGTTACCATACACTGTAGTATTGATAACCAAATTTGGATAGTTAATGTAAGTGTTTGAAAGGGTGCAGAAGCTTAGACACTTGGTGGAAGGGGTTAGCTGGGAAGACATGGCTAGCTGGGTGGACGGAATTGGCTGTGTGGACGAGGGTGGGTGGTGGACGGGGCTTTGAACTTTGCGTTACTTAAGTTGTGAGGCAAATAAGCAGTAATATTTCAAACTTCTTAGATTTCTGGTATGCTGCAGCTCGGGCAAATGTCCAACAAATCGATAGTTAGCCACATCAGATCTTTGTGCTATTGATTATACTGTGCTCTTCGCGAATAAGCGAAACTGAGGAAGAGGAAGTTATTAGCCAAACAACGAAACACGATGTGTTAAACTGCATTGCATAGTAAATCTTTTCACACTTTATGTAACAAATTATTTATGTTTTCACTCTGCAATCGTTCTGTCTCTTGATAACAGTGTAGCAAATTATTCGGACACATTAGTCTTTCATTGAGCATTAGGAAGTTATATAGACATTAGGCATATTATCATACGTAAAAAACAAATATGTGTTTTTTCCATCATGATTTTCACGGATACTCTATTTGGTCTGTATCTTGATGTTATCCAAACGGAAATAATCTTGGCATGTATAGTTTTGTGTCATTCCTTTACATGTTTTCTTACTTTTTCCACACCATTGCCAAGGGATATGTAATCTGTGATAAATTTTAATTTATGATTTCTTTAAAAGTTTGTTTATATTTTTAACAGGCAAATGCACAAGGATCTTCGGAAAGTTTCTTTAACATGTATTTTTACTATTAAAAAAATTCAATTCAAGCAATAGATGGAACATTTATATTTGTTTCTTATTCTCTTGTTGTTGGTTTTGACTTTTCACTTGAAATGGCTTTGCACAATTAAAAACATAAATCATTACATAAAAGGGAAATAGTTTTGAAAATGGGGAATACATTATCAAACATGAAATATCTTGGAAATTGGCATCTAAAACATACGGATATTACAACATTGCAATTTTAATTCGGGGTATGATGTGATGTAAATCGCTACATTGAAAGCTTTTAATCTGTATCCATGGTGTAAACTTTATGAAAAGAAAACACTCATTTCAAGATATTGTGATGAACGACGATTATAAGTTCCGATGATTACAGGGTTGAATTTTTGATGCCTTTTGTATAGACCTCTATGTGTATGTTCTACACAACTAAAGCAGTCGTATTTTGATATTATAATTTAAGGGGTAACTGGAGGTAGATGTCGTTTTCTTGTATCTGCTTGTGTATGAAGTCATTATTGGTGGAATTGGCTTTACCAATATAACTCATTTGTTGTAGAATTATGTTTCATTTATCCTCGGGTATTATTATCTGTAATATGTGAAGCTATTATTTGTTTCTTGTATGTATTCTTCCACTGCAGTTTGTGCTCATTACAGACTGTATCAGGTACTGCAAACAATAATGTATGGGCTCATACTCAGCAAAATGTTGTGCTTAGAGAACCTGTATCTTTAATATTATCACTTGGCTGTGCTCACATTTGTAATTGGCTTTAAAACTAATGGGTACTGAAGAGGTGCGACAACTGGTCTGGTCAAGTTGATGTTCATAAATCATATATGGATAAAAGAAAAATGTATAATGTTTGATAAATAAAGTAGTCTTTCTTATCTTAATGTGTTAAGTGCTACAAAGCTTTCAATGCAATAGTAGGTATTCTTTTTAAATAATAACAGTTTCTTTTTGAAGACATTCTTTGATTAAGATATTTACAATTAATGTGATAGTAGTCTGTTGTTATATTTGTTTTCTTCACCATAGGAAATACAAGAATGTTTTCAATTATTTAATCATGGTAAAGGATAATCATAACAACTTTGAATGAACCCTTTCTTTGATTTCATATCAGATTATATAAGATCATATATATGTCAAAAGATAAATTGAAGTGCTAAAAATTTGTATCCTCTTTTTCAAAGTGTTCATTTCGAGAATTTTTTATTTCCTAGATGACGAATCCAAAAGTACATGGTAATTAATTGAAGTTCGATTGCATCGCAACACTTTAAATTGATGGCTTTAATCTTAAACTTAATCATTACTATTAAAATTACTTTACGTAGGAAATAAAACAATCGAAACAATGTTTTTATTTGCAACTTCATATTTTTTTTCTTTTTTATTCATATGCTATAAATACAAAAATGGAGTATACATCTTTCCCCCTTTTAAACACATCTTTAAAATCCTACAAACACAATTCCTACAAATACTACATTTATATATTGAAAATAAAACATTTAAAGTGTAAACTTTGATAAATGAAACATAAGTTGCCTAACTGAATGATTGTCATGTTTCTCTTGTGAAATATTTTAAGCATTTATCATGAATATGGTTAGAAACAAAATACTTGTCCTACGAAAACCAATCTTTATTTAAATGATTCCTTTGTATATGTAGCTCTTAAATACAATTCTTGATAATAGTAAATATTGTAGCGTTTCTGGTAAATTTGACAAGCATTTACAAATTGCTGTGTATCAGATATGTCTACTTAAAAATGAAGATTCTATATATACGGTCTTAAACAGAGGGTAATTAATTGTTTGGAAACACAAATTTTCAAAATTTAAAATGATTCAGATATTCCAATGTTTATTTTAAATCCACTGTATGTTGTTATTTTTCTGTTCATTTCTTTATTCTACTGTGAATGGAATTTTCCTCAATATTTTCTCAATAATTTAAAACGTAATTTTACGAAACACATTATAGGAATTAAAGGGGAACCAATATATTACATGAGATGTATCATTATATCATTTGTTTAGTATTCAACTTAACATATTTCGTATATCAATGCTTCTTTAATCCATTTTGGTTTGCCATGAAGCATACATGTAATAGGTATTTGGAGTAAGTGTATTTAAGCATTTTCAGCATAACTTATCTTTCACATCATAAAGTATAAAATAATAATTTTAAACGAATTAGTTAAAATAATTAGATTATTTGATTATACGCTAAAAGTTTTAAAGCAAAGCTTATTTCTAAAAAGCTAAAACCATATAGATGCATATATAAAATAATTCAAGTAAATGATTCAAATGCGTCATTTCGTATAAATGAAATGCATATATCTACCTTATATCTAAAGCCCTTTTGCTTAATAAGATATAATCAAAAGATAGTATAATCATCGTAGTAAAACTCTTCATCATGTTGTTTTGTTGCTCCATATATAACATATGCTTAGCAAAAGGCAACTGAGGCCTTAAGATCTTAATCCATGATATTGTGCCATTCTCAAATGTTCTGTTCCGGTCGGCGGGAGGTCTCGGTGCATCAGACGGATCGCAGGCACAGTCTAACTGACTAAACGCAGCTTCATTTCCGTGAATTTTAGTGATTTTTGCATCCTCCGAAATTATTCCAGATAATTCCTTGCCAGCATGAGGTAGATCCTCCTTGTACGTATCTGCCGTTAATATATGCATGGCCGCAGCCATAAAACCACCACGCACCTGGATAATACGTTGCACATGAATTACTAGACCAATTATCATTGTCCTGATCCCTGGTAGAAAACTGTTGGTTGTTGTTATATGTTATCATGCTGTCTCCTGCAATAAATAAGTAAGAAAAATAGATTCGATCGTTAATCTTAGATTTTCTGTTCCGGAATTCTAAAGATTTTAGATTGTTTAATGATCCTATATACACACAAAATGACAAGAAAAATCTGTAGACTGGCTTTTATAGGTTTTCAGAAAATGAACCAAAGATAAGTAAGTTAAAGAGCACAATATACTTATCCTAAACGATATTTTTTTGTTTTCAACGATTCTTGCATTCTCTGTTCCGGAATTTTCAAGAATTTGAACTGTTTAATAAACCAACATAAATAATTGATGAAAAAACATTTTTAGATCGGCTTTGGAACATTTTCAGAAATTGAACCAAGATCAGCAATACAAAGAGCTAAATATACTTATCCAAAATAAAATGTTTTGTGTTTAAAGTTTCTTATATTCTCTGGTCCAAAATTTTCAAGCTTTTAAGCTGTTTAATAAACCCACATAAATAATCTATAAGAAATATCTGTAGACCGAATTAGATACATTACTAGAAAATGAACCAAGACAAGCAAGTTTGCGAAGTAGATAAGCATTTCCTAAATTATATATTTATTGTGTTCAATGATTTTTGTGACAGAATGGTAGTTTAATTAATCTAATGCTACCGTACCTATTATTAAACAATCAAAATATGAGCAAAAGGATTCACGATAAGATGAAAATTTACATTTGGAAAACAGTCAATATAGATGAAACTGAACTTTATTTTTACGGTAATTAAATAATGACTATATAACTTTTTAACATATTTCCGCCATTGCAGAATTTTAACGGTCATGAAATATTTGAACTGCAACTCGATCTTAAGCACTGTTGCACCTTTTCAATTGGCCATGTGTTTTTTTTTTTATTTATCATTATTTTTTTATGGGGAACGATCAAATTTTTATGAACGCTTTTTGATACTTAGATTTATAGAAGTAATACAGATTATCAATATTGCAAAACCCCGAAAAGATTTGACCATCAAAGGCTTTTAATTTCATATATAATAAATCAAATGATAATATAAAACAATCATCCGATAAACTTTAAAAAGAACTTGATTAACATAAGTTTTATACCTAGAAAGTAGCTTTTATTTAAAACATTTATTCAATTGGCTTCATTGAAAACAATCACCTCACGGGGAATATAATAATTAGTATAATATTTACATACATTAAAATATAACAAACATTTATATAAAGACTGAAAAGTTACGGAAACGTCATTAATTATATATCTCTTACAAATATTAACAATTCAATTGAAATTTCGAGCAGACACAAAAAAGCGGTAAGTTCACGATAATTTTCTTACACTCGAAAATATCCATACACCTACAGTTTAATTAGAGTTTTCAATTGTTTGACAACTAAAGCTTTGACAATTTAAAGAGGGTTTAAAAGAATAATTGCCAAAAGTGGCATTATTTTTTCTTTCACACAACCCATGAAAAAGTTGGTATGAGGTATATATAGTGAAACATTAGATACTGATATGTATAATGCATAGATGTTGTAAACACCGGTACATATCATTTTGGACTACACAAATTGTCAAAATTACATAATCCAAAGTTCAGTATCAGGCTTTTCTGATAATTTTCTTAGTTATTGGTGCAAACTTATATATATTTTTTTGTGTAGAAGGTAAGTGGATCTAATATAATCTTCAAAAGACTAGTTCTTTGAAAGTAACTTAGTAGCTAACTGCAAAAAAGCATTATGAAATACTTTCTGCAAATACTAGCTGAAATTAAACCAAATACCAAGGGCAACTGGATGGATTTTCAATGTGCGCATGTTGAAAAAGACAGACTAACTTTCTCAGCAGTTGTTCTTTATTAAGTAAAGTAATTTGTACATACAGAAACTTACTCAGGGAGAGATGATTCTGAAAAAATATTATCAGGGAAGATTTAGCCACTTATGAAATCAAGGAGGTTTAGTAAAGAAAGTCTAAAAGATTTTATTGCAATAGTAGGACATTTCATAACTATCAGCTATCAACGGAGATCGATTCTTGTTAAGTTATATTTGACCGCACAGAGAGCAAGATGTAAAAAAGAATAGACCCCTAAAAATATAAGTGCAGTCAAGATATGTTGTGCAAGTGGAAAATGATTTGCATATTAAAAAACAGAATTCACAAACGTGTCGTTTGAAAAAATGACAATTAGAATTCATGAACGAGTCAGATGCTTTGGCAATAGTTAGCTGGGTATACACGGTTTGGCTGGGTGGACGTATTTGGCATGTAGGACCAAGGCCGGCTGGATGAACAGGAAGGGTAGGGGGGTGGGGCGTTTTCTGTGATCACAAAACTAAGTTAATTGAATATCTTGAAGGGGTATGACGAAGAGAATGCAATGGTTGTAAAGGTAGATCTAAGAGATAGTGAAACTACTGATCGAGAAAAGTGGAGGACAAGTAAAAGTGAGAGTCAAATATATTGGATAAGCAGATAGATGAAAGAGTTGAATAGAAGATCTTTGAGTAAAAGAGCGAATGGGATAGGCAAGGTGTAGGAAAAAACACACAATAAAATGGATAATCAAAAGTCAGTAACAAAATAATAGGGCATAACTGTGTAAAAATTAGGTAAAACAAACATGAACAAACATCTGACATCAATGTAATGGCTACAGGAATAAAGCTTTTATGGATTTAATGATGTTTGTGGAAACTGAAACGTTCAAAAAATAATGCAAGGGTAGTAAAGCACTTCGTGCAAAAAGTAATATAATTAAGGTAAAACTAAAATGATTATACATAGTATTTTGGTTTGCTATGTCGACTGAATATAAATTTGTTTTGTAAAGAGTCGAATATAAAATGTTCTCACAGTTGATTGTTTGCTGTTCCATCCTCATAGTAATATGTTTATTGTATGATACATGTGTATGGACTTAGGTACACTTAGAGTGGGGTTTGAGACGATTATGTTTTGTTGCGGGCTGTACATAAATTGTTTAGTATGAAACTGTTGAGTTATCTGAATACCAAGGTTGCTAAATGACTGGATATAGCATATCTTTGGAGAATAAATTCTCCAGAGGAATTACGGATAAATATAATAATTTGGTTCCCTATAATATGGGAAGGAAATAACAATTGAATATTTGGTAGGCTCGCATAAAACACATGATGCGAGTCAGGATAAAGGGTGGGTGCGGGGAGGTTGTTTACGGAAGTGGAAATTTGGCTGTTGCTTTGTAGGGTAAGTGGCACAGTGTGCACGAAACATTGGTGACTTGGAAGGTATGAAGTCTAGGGAGGATGGCAAGTATGGTATGGTAAGTATGGTTATTTTGAATGAGTTTAAAAATGTTAAGTTGGCGATATGGTGGATGAATGAGTTACGGAACAAATAGATCATAACCATGCGAAATCAGGTAACTGTAAGTTTTGAGTCAGACTTAGAAACTGTGGATGAATTAAGCAAGTGTTCGTTGCGAAATAATCGTTAGCAACATTGAGTGGATGTAAGGTGCTTTTTCTGGTATATGGGAGGGAAGATAGGTTTATGTTGACGGAAGGAAAATGTGTGTAAGAAAAAAGGTGGTTTGACTGGGAGCGGGATAAAGATTGGATGACATGTTTCTGAGTAGATTGTAGTTGAGAGTTGCATTCGAGGGTAAATTAGAGAAAATGTTAGTGGCAGGTAAAGTGAGATATTTTGGGCATTTGCGTAAATGGGCGTTTTAGTGGGAGGTGATGCATGAATAAAATAGGGAGGGCCAGTTGGTGAAGGAGTTTAATTGGCTGATTAAAGGAGTTTCAAGAAGTGAGTAAGGGAGTTTGGGTAGGTAGTGAGTTTGTGTGGGTGTGCGACTTTGGATGTGCAGGTAAAGAAATGTCAGTGTGGGTAGCAATACGTATAAGGGTGTGAGTCTTAATGGGTGTATGTAAAGGAATAATTGCCTTTGAGTGACTACCTGCCTGAATATTAATTTAGGGGTGAGAGTCCAAGTGGGAGAAAATAAGGATGGGTGGGGTTATGGGTGGTGACAATTAAAGTTGGTGGGTAAAAACTTGGGTGTTGGGTGCAGTTTGGGTAAAGGGCTTGAATTTGTATATGTATTTTGATAGGTGTACTTTAGCTTAGGAGGATGGCTTAGTGTTTGGGGGATGGGTGTGAGTTTTTGGGTGGGTGAGGGTTTGGATGGATGATAGGGTGATTTGGTGGGAATGTGGATAATTGGGTGGATGGGCGATTAGGTGGATGGGCGATTGGGTATGTGGGCGATTGGGCGGATGGGTTTGTGATATGAAAGAATGGGTTGGTGGGTGTGAGCTTAATTTGGTGTATGCGTGAGATTTTAGGTTAGAGGGGTGAGAGATTGGGTGATTGGAAGAAAGTTTGAATGGGCAGGACAATTGGATGAATGACTGGGTGAATAATTGGGTAGGTGGGTGATTTTTTTTTGGGTAGGTGGGTGATTGAAAGAGGAGGTTGGTGGATGAGACCTTGTATGGGTGGGTGTGAGTTTAGTTTGGCTGTAGGCGTGAGAGTTTAGTTTGATGGGTCCTTTCAGTTTGGTTTGGATGGGTGGGCAAAAATTTAGTTTTGGTGAGAGTTTGGGTGAGTGAGAATTTGGATGGGTAAAATTATGGGTGTGTAAGAGTTTATGTGCTTGATTGGGTAGAAGTGTTTGTAGGAGAGTGGGTTGGTGGATGAGAACTTGGGTGTGTGGGGTGAGATTAATATAAGTGTTTACGTGAGACTATAGTTTGGTGGGTGACACTTTGGGTTAGCAAGTGTGTGAAGTGGGTGGGTAAGCTTTTGGGTGGATGGGTGTTTTGGGTGGATTGGTGTTTGGGTGGATGGGTTGGTGTCTAGGTGGGTGGGTGTTTAGGTGGGTGGGTGTTTGGGTGGGTGGGTGGGGTGTTTGGGTGGGTGAGTGTTTGGGTGAGTGGGTGTTTTGGGTTGGTGGATGGGTATTTGAGTGTTTGGGTGGGTGTTTGGGTGGGTGGGTGTTTGGGTGGGGTTTGTGTGAGTGGGTGTTTGGTTGGGTGTTTGGGTGGGTGTTTGGGTGTTTGGTAGGTGATTTTGGGTGGGTGGGTGTTTTGGGTGTGGGTTGATGTTTTGGGTTTTTGTGGTGTTTGGCTTTATTTGGTGTTTGGGTTGGTGGGTGTTTGTATGAGTTGTTGGATGGGTGTTTGGTTGGGTTTTTGGGTGGGTGTTTGGTCGAGTGTTTGGGCGGATCTTTAGGTGGGTGGGTGTTTGGGTACACTGATGGGTTGGTGTATTGGTGGGTTGGTGTTTGGGTAAGTGGCTGTTTGGGTGGGTTGGTGTTTGATTGGGTAGTTGTTTGGGTGGGAGGATGTTTGGGTGGGTGTGTGTTCGGGATGGTAGGTGTTTGGGTGGGTTCGTGTTTGGGTGAGTATTTGTTTTAGTGGGTAGGTGTTTGGTTGATTGATAGTTCGGTTGTTTTTTAGGTTGGTGGGGGTTTGGTTGGTAGGTATTTGGGTTGGTGGGTGTTTGGATTGATGTGTTTTGGGGTTGGTTGTTTTTTGGGTTGGTGAGTGTTTGGGTTGGTGTGTGTTTGGGTTGGTGGGTGTTTGAGTGGGTGGGTGTTTAAGAGGGTGTTTGGTGTTGGGTGGTGAGTGTTTGGGTTGGTGTTTTAGGTGGGTGAGTATATGGGTGGATTGGTATCTAATTTTATTTGGTGTTTGGGTTGGTGGGTGTTTGTATGGGTGGTTGGGTGGGTGTTTGAGTGGGTTTTTGGGTGGGTGTTTCGTTGGGTGTTTGGGCGGAAGGGTGTTTGGGTAAATGGATGGGTTGGTGTTTTGGTGGGTTGGTGTTTGCTTGGGTGGTTGTTTGGGTGAGTTGGTGTTTGGGTGGGTAGCTATTTGGGTGGAAGGATGTTTGGGTGGGTATGTGTTTGGAATGGTAGGTGTTTAGGTGGGTTCGTGTTTGGGTGAATATTTGTGTAAGTAGGTAGGTGTTCGGCTGATTGATAGGTTGGTTGTTTTTAGGGTTGGTGGCTGTTTGGGTTGGTAGGTATTTGGGTTGGTGGGTGTTTGGGTTGATATGTTTTGCGGTTGGCAGGGTTGGTGTGTGTTTGGTTGGTGGGTGTTTGGTTGGGTGGATGTTTTGGGTGTTTGGATGGGTGGGTTTGGGTGGTAGGTGTTTGGGTGTGGATGTTTTGAGTGTTTGGGTGTTTGGGTGTTTGGGTGGCGTGTGTTTGAGTGGTGGGTCTTTGGAAAGGTGTGTGATTGGATGGTGGGTGTTTGGTTGGGTTGGTGTTTTGGTTGGTGGATGTTTGGGTGGGTGGGTGTTTGAGTGGGTGTGTCTTTTGGTGGTTGAGTATTTAGGTGGGTAGGTGTTTTTTAATGTTTGAGTGAGTGTTTGGGTGGCTGTTTTTGTAAGTGTTTGGGTCGGTCTTCGAATGGGTATTTGGGTGGGAAGATTTGCGGAGCGTAGGTGTTTGGGTGGGTGTGTAAGTGGTTGGGTTTTAGGGGTGATAGGTGTTTGGCTTTATTTGGTATTTGGGTTGGTGGGAGTTTGGGTGGGTGTTTGAGTGGGTGTTGGGTAGATGGTTTGGTGTTTGGGTAGATGTGTTGGTGTTTAGGTGGGTTGGTGTTTGGGTGGGTGGGTATTTGGGTGGGTTAGTTTGGGTGGGTGGGTGTTTGGATGGGTGGGTGTTTGGGTGGGTGTGTGTTTGGGTGGGTGGGTGTTTGGGTGTTTGGTATTTGGGTGGGTTGGTGTTAGGGTGGCTGGGTGTCTGGGCACTTGGGTGTTTGGGTGGTTAGTGTTTGGGTGGTAAGTGTTAGGGTGAATGGGTATTTGGGTGTTTAGATGGGTGGGTGTTTAATTGGGTGGGTGTTGGGTGTGTGTTTTGGTGGGTGGGCAGGTGGGTGTTTCGATGGGTGTGTGTTTGGGTGGGTGGGTTTTTGGGTGTGCGTTTGGGTGAATGGATGTTTGGGGGTGGTGTTTGGGTGTTGGGTGTTTGGATGTTTGGTTGGGTGGGTGTTTGAGTGGGTGGATGTGTCTTGGGTGGGTGTGTGTTTGGGTAGGTGGAATTTAGGTGGTAGGTGTTTGGTGGATTGGTTTTTGTTTTTGGTGTTTGGTGGGTGGGTGTTTGTACGGGTGTTTGGTGGGTGTTTGGTATTTTGTTTGGGCGGGTGTTTGGGTGGGTGGGTGTTTCGGTGAATGAACGGGTTGGTGTTAGGGTGGGTTGGTGTTTTGGTGGGTGGCTGTTTGAGTGGGTTGGTTTTTAGGTGGGTAGGTGTGTGGGTGGGTGAATGTTTGGGTAGGTATGTGTTCGGGTGGGTGAGTGTTTGGGTAGATTTGTGTTTGGATGATATTTTGTTTGAGTGGGTAGGTGTTTAGGTGCATTAATGTGTTGGTTGGTTTTTAGGTTGGTGGGTGTTTTGGTTGGTAGGCATTTGAGTTGGTGGGTGTTTGGGTTGGTGAGTGTTTGGGTGGGTGTTTTGGGTGGTTGGTGTTAGGGTGGTGGGTGGGTATTTGGGTGGGTGTTTAGGTGGGTGGGTGTTTGGTTGGGTGGGTGTTTGGGTGGGTGGATGCTTGGGTGGGTGGATGTTTAAGTGGGTGGTTGTTTGGGTGGGTGGGTGTTTGGATGGGTGTTTGGGTGGGTGTTTGGGTGGGTGTTTGGGTGGGTATTTGGGTAGGTGTTTGGATGGGTGTCTGGGTGGGTGGGTGTGTGGGTGGGTGGGTGTTTCGGTGATCGTGTGGGTGTATTTGGATGGGTAGGTGCTTGGGTATTTGGGTGAAAGGGTTGGTGTTTGGGTGGGTGTTTTAGGTGGTTGGGTGGGTGGGTGTTTGGGTGGGTGGGTGTTTCGGTGTTTGTGTAAGTGGATGTTTGGATGGGTGGGTGTTTGGGTGGATGGGTGTTTGGGTGGATGAGTTGGTGTTTGGTTGGGTGTTTTAGGTGGTTGGGTGGGTGGGTGTTTTGGTGGATTGGTGTTTGGCTTTATTTAGTGTTTGGGTTGGTGCGTGTTTGTATGGGTGGTTGGATGGGTGTTTGGTTGGGATTTGGGGTGGGTGTTTGGTTGGGTGTTTGGTTGGATGTTTGGGAGGATGTTTGGGTGGGTGGGTGTTTGGGTAAATAGAGGGGTTGGTGTTTTGGTGGGTTGGTGTTTGGGTGAGTGGCTGTTTGAGTGGATTTGTGTTTAAGTGGGTAGCTGTTTGGGTGAAAGGATGTTTGGGTGGGTATGTGTTTGGAGTGGTAGGTGTTTGGGTGGGTTTGTGTTTAGGTGAGTATTTGTGTCAGTGGGCAGGTGTTTGGGTTGATTGGTAGATTGGTTGCTTATAGATTGGTGGTTGTTTGGGTTGGTAAGTATTTGAGTTGGTGGATGTTTGGGTTAATATGTTTTTGGGTTGGGTGGTTTGGGGGTTGGTGAGTGTTTGGGTTAGTGGGTGTTTGGTTGGTGGGTGTTTGGGTGGGTGGATGTTTGGGTGGGTGAGTGTTTGGTTGGGTGGGTGTTTGAATCGGTGGGTATTTGCTTGGGTGAATATTTGGGTGAGTGGGTGTTTGGGTGGGTGGATGTTTGGGTGGTTGGATGTCTAGGTGGGTGGGTGGGTGTTTCGATGGGTGTGTGTTTGGGTGGGTGGGTCTTTGTGTGGGTGGGTGTTTTTGTTGGTGGGTGGGTGGGTGTTTGGGTGGGTAAGTGTTTGGGTGGGTGGGTTTTAATTGGGTGGGTGTTTGGTTGGATGGTGATTTGGGTGGGTGGGTGTTTGGGTGGTTGAATGTATGGGTGTTTGGATGGGTGTTTGGGTGAGTGTATGTTTGGGTGTGTGTGGGTGTGTTCGGGTGTGTGTGTTTGGTTGGTTTGGTGTTTGGATGGGTGGGTGTTTGGTTGAGTGGGTGTTTGGGTGGGTGGGTGTTTGGCTGGGTGGGTGTTTGGGTGGGTTGGTGTTTAGGTAGGTATTTTTGGTGGGTGTTTAGGTGGATGGGTTTGTGTCTAGGTGGGTGGATGTTTAGGTGGGTTGGTGTTTTGGTAGATTGTGTTTGGGTGTTTGGGTAGGTGGGTGCTTGGGTGGGTGGGTGTTTAGGTAGGTATTTTGGTGGGTGTTTAGCTTGATGGTTTGGTGTTTAGGTAGGTGGATGTTTAGGTGTGTTATTGTTTTGGTGGTGTGTGTTTGGGTGTTTGGGTGGGTGGGTGCTTGGGTGGGTGGGTTTTTGGGTGGGTGGGTGTTTGGTTAGGTGGGTGTTTGGGTGTATGGGATTTGGGTGGGTGTTTGAGTAAGTGGGGTCTGGATGGGTGGGTGTTCAGGTGGTTGCTTGGGTGGGTGGGTGTTTGGGTGGGTGGGTGTTTGGGTGGGTGGGTGTTTGGGTGGGTGGGTGTTTGGGTGGGTGGTTGTTTGGGTGGGTGAAAGTTTGGGTGAATGGGTGGGTGGTTGTTTAAGTGGATGGGTGTTTGGATGGGTGGGTGGGTGTTTGTGTTTGGGTGGGTGGATATGTGTTTTGGTGGGTGCGTGTTTTAGTGGCTTCGTCTTTGGGCGGGTAGGTGAATGGCTTGATGGGTGTTTGATTGGGTGGGTATTTTAATGAGTGAAAGTTTGTGCGGATGGGTGAAAGCTTGGATGGTAGGTGAAGGGTTGGTGGGTGAGAATTTTGTGTGGTTGGTAAGATTGTATGTGGTTGGGTGAGAGTTTAGGTGTGTGTATTTCGGTAGGTGGTTGAGTGTGTCTGGATATGTAGGAGTTTGAGTGTGTAGGTGAGAGGTTCAGCTAGTGAGTGAAAGTTTGTCTAAGTGGGTTACAGTTTGAGTGGGTGTGTAGGAGGGTTGAACGTTGGGTAAGATTGTGGGTGTGGATGTATTTGTAATTGTGGGTAGGAGTTTGGGTGGGTGGTTAAGAGTTTGGATTGGAGATTGAGAGTTTGTGTGGCTGGGCGAGAGGTTTGATGGGTGTGTGATTGTGAGCTTTGGTAAATGAGAGTTTCAGTGGATGTGAGTTTAATTGAATGAAAGTTTGGGTGGTGATGATTTTGGGTTAGTGGGTGAAATATTCAAGTTTGCTGAGTATGTGAGAAATTGGGTTGGTGGGTTTTCGGTCGGTGTCTTGGTAAATGGGTGCTTTGGTGGATGTTTTTTGGATAAGACATTGGTTTGGGTAGGGTGTTTGAATGGAAGTGTGTTTGAATGGTAGTTTGTGTGAGTGATAGGTTATTTTGGTAAATTTGTGTTTGGGTGGTAGGTTGTTTGGGCTGCTGGGTGTGTGTTTGCTAGATTGAGTGGCGGCTTTTGGGTCGGTGGGTGGGATTGTATACGTTTTGGTGTTGAAAAATGCCTTGAGTTTGGTGGGTGAAATTTTGGTAGGGGTGTGGGTAGGTTGGTGAACGACAGTTTGTGAGTAGGTTGTCTAGTGAAGAGGTTTAAGAGGATGATGGAGTTAAGATAGGTGGATTAAAAACAAATCGCGGTGAGTGATTATGTTTTGCGGGATGTACCTACATTTTATTTTTGAGTATTTGCGTGGTTGGGAGTTTGATCAGAGTCGGAGGGACTAGTGGAAATGAATCGTTGGGCCCATGTTTGGATGGATGACTGTAGGTGGCTGTAGGACAGGATTTTAATGGACAGGAAAGTTTGCTGCCCTGCAGATTGTTTAATGCGAGGGTGAAGTGATTGATAACAATTAAGCAGGGTGCAGTTTCAGATGGCCCAGGCATGAAATGGTACGAGGACAGCCAATGAACGACACATTCAAAGGGCCAATTTGTCTGTATGTTATTATAATACAAAAATTCTCTCAGGTAAGTGTAAAGCCAAACATATCTACAGTGTTTTATTTCATGTAGACTGGATACATCTAAATGTTTTCGATGACAGCATGGTGGAACAGCTGTGATGAGTCTGTTTATTTCCTTCTTGCGCCCCTTTCAAATCACATAAAGTGTCTGCACTCTGATTACATTTCCAATTTTGGCACTATAATTGAAATTACGGTTGATATCTACATAAGTGTAAAGCTAGAGTGTGAGAAGAATAACGTCTTTGAATTTTACATCTAACCTCATGCACAACAGATCAAAAGTTAAGCAGCCTGCAATCTCTGCTCAGTATGCATTACAGAATCATGACGTTGTACACTGTGTGAACAGGTTGTTGTAGTTAAATAACATACAAAGCAAATAATTCAAACAACTAAATTCATTTGAGCTTATTTCCTAGGTATAACTAAAGTTTTGGCAATGAATCGAAAACATTTCTGGTTAGCAAGACGTAAATTGTTTCCCAACAGAAACAAAATCATCAGGAGGTGAAAACCGCGCCCACGTTTTACGTTTTTGGTTTGATGATGCTTGGTATCCATGACATTTTAACTTGGCTCTGGAAATATCTATCGTATTTGTTGTATTTTCCTTTATGGTAGAAGGTTACATTTGTGTTCAGCCCTATATACCATTAGAATAGGAGGTGGATTGTTAGATTACCTGCATCACCACTGTATCCAGATATCGTTAGTGTGTAATTGTACCTTTCTGCTGCGACAGAGAAGTGACTATAAATTGCGTATTTCTTAACACTGGAAAAATCTTCAAGGTCTACCCGGAGTTCGTAAGTCCCTGATTTGTTAGAACATTGAGATAATCATTCCCGAGCCAGAACTCTTTATTCATATCGCCAAATCCTTGCTTATAGTCATTCCACACCCTGTAAAAGTCCTCGGAACCATCTGTTCGTCTTTGAAATACCTATGTGACAAAACAAAATTGAGATGAAAAGATACAATTGTTTTTTAGTGTAAAACTATACATCACAAGTCGCAAAAGAAAATACGGAAAGGCAAAGTATGAGATCCTGTAATATATTTCAAAATGCACAAGTATCTGATTCACAGTAACTTTATTCCAATGTTTGTGTAACTGTGTAACTGGTCTAAATTCTACCTCAATCTGTGTCTATTAATTAACAATTGCCAAATTGCTACAAAGGGAGAACTAAATTTCACCAGACGACCAGATTGCATGGAAAGTCATCTGTTGTACAATTCAGTCAAACTTCTGTATGCAAGGAACCACGAAACGAAATACCTTTATAATATCATATATGCACACCGTGAAAGGTAGGGTGGAGTAAAAAGAAAGGAAGGGGAGGGGAAGGGGTTAATGGAAGCTATTTGTTTTAAAAAAAGGTAGTAAAAACTTGACAGTTTGAAATTCAACCAACGACCCTTCAAACAATCTTAACGCAGTCTTTGCATATATTTCTGATAATTGGCCTATTTCTCATTTTGGGGTTCAGTCGTTCGCAAATTTGACTAAAATCTTGACTAAAGCCTTCTGTCAACCGAAATCTTGTTTCTATACTGCTATAAATTTTATCATTTCAAATAGTTGGAAATTGGTGATTAAATATGAAATCATGACAGTTGGAAACTCAATCAACGACCCTTCAATAAATCTTAGCATTTTTTTGACATATATTTCTGACTGAGAATTTAATATAGCTTAGTCCATTTCTCATTTTGGAGGTTTTGTCATTCGAGAGTATGATAGTATAAATTCTAACTTATGAAATCATCTGCTCTACCTGATAATTCAATTGCTAATCTTTGATTTGAACGTAAGAATCTGAATTTTTTGTCTTTTCATCAATTGAAATTTTGAACCTTGTGTTCGATTTTAGGCTATGCATTTTGGGGTTTCGCTCCTGAATTCCAACTAGGGTTTCGGCGTTGGACCCTATACGGTTCAACATTTTCATGGGAAATTTCTTTTCTATTTAGAAAAATAGTACCCAAATTTGTCTATATCAGTATATTGAATTATAAATATATATATATATGATTTCAAACTATACCTGTATCTGAAACAGGATTTCGCCTTGACGCACGATTTTGTTCGAATTTTCATTCCTGTTTATAAAAACCAAAAGGCTTATCTCAGCAATCATTAAACAAATTCTTATATGTCAATATTGTATTCATTTTTGTACAATTTCAAGACATTTTGCGGCATCATAAACAAGAATCTTCAATAAATCTAAGTGCTTATTTTCTGGACCCTAACAGGGCTTTGCCCCTGGATCCAAGATTTTGTCCAAAATTTCTCAATTTTGACAAATTGTTTTCTCATGCCTGTTCAAAATTTGATATCCCAAATGCTCAGTAAATTTTAGGACTAGAATTAAGAGGTTTCATCTACTCGCCAGTTTAACAAACAATTGTACAATATTAAGCCATTTTGCGGCATTACAACAAGAATTTCCAGAAAATCAAAGGCTTCGCTTCTGAAGTCTAACCAGAACCTTCTTGTTGGACCCAACGAAATTCCTAACATTTTTAGAAATTTTTCCCTGCATGTTTAAAAATCATGGTAATCAAATGTTTCCATCTAAGTAGATTTAAGCGTTGAAAATTTAAAAATTCTTTCATCAATTAAATTTACAGTTTTTGTTCGAGTTTAACACATTTTGGAGCATTTTGAAAAGTATGTTTTTGAATTTGTAAAAGGATTTCGCCCTAGACCCACGATTTTGTTCAAATTTTCTAACTTTTCTACAGAATGTTTTCCTTATGCCTGTTTTAAAAGTTGATAGCTCTGTAGTATCTCAGTAAATTTGAACGCTTGAATTTGAAATTTTCTTCTACTCGCCTTTTCAAAAAAAGATTTGGTACCATTTGAAGCGATTTTGCAGCATCAAAACAAGAATCTTAAGAAATTAGCGGTTTTGCTTTTAGACCCTAACCAAGCCTTTGTCCTTGGATCTAACGGTTCAACATTTTCAGGGGATTGTTCTCTCTGCCTGTTTAGAAATCATGGTAACCCAACTGTTTCTATCTCACTTGATTTAAATGTTAATATTTAAAAGTTTCTTCTTCTAATCATTTTAATTATTAATCTTTTTATTAGATTTTACCCAATTTTTGAGCATTAACAACAATAAATCTTAAAGCTCTTTTACTGTATCTGTAAAAGAACGATTTTGTACAATTGCTTTTCAATTTTCACGGAATAATTTTCTCATGCCTGTTAAACATTTCATAAACTAAATGCCCATGTTAGTAAATTTTAAAGCTAGCATTTAAAAGTTTCTTTACGTCAATTTCTTTAAATGGTTTATACAATTTACACAATTTTTGGCATCAAAAATAAGAATCAAGAAATAGTTTCAGGGTGCTTTGTGCCTGGCTCCTAACAGGGCTTCGCCCCTAAAGTCACAATTTTGTCTGAATTTAAACGGGATATTTTTCTTTTCTGCCTGTTTTTGAAATGGTAACCCGAATTCTTATCTCAGTACACTTTAACGCTAAAATTTAAGTATTTTGTTCCCATCAATTTACATTTTTTTTAAATTTTGTTTGATTTTAAACAATTTCAGACATTTTGGCATCAAAAACAAGAGGTCTTTAAAGCTTTCATTGTTAGAAATTAAAAATCATATTTCTTCTTATCAATTGAATATAACTTTGCGTCAAAACAATACATATTTAAAACTTCGGGGGAGGGCGATTAACAATAGTTTCTCTTTGGAAACTGATGTCCCTATACAAAAACCATTGACTCGTATGTGCACAAACCGTTTATAAATGAAAGTGTTATTTCAGGAAGTGTATCAATATTTTGTCTGAAGAAAATTAATGAATAGGCTAAAGCTGTGATCTTATCGTAGCAAAACATTATAAATTATATATTCCTAATGTATGGTAAATCAATAATTCTGCTCTAACATATTTACCCATATTTTGTTTCAAAGGAAGTAGCACTTAAATAGACTGTTTAAATAGACCATCATTGCCATCATTTGAAAAACAAATTGTAATTTTTTCCAACTGTTTATCTTTTTACCACTACAGCTTCATAGTTTCCAAAAAACTTATTTTAAAATCGCATCAATAACGACGGATCTTCAATTTTCTCGAAAAAGATATTCTAATGCCTCCACCTAATTATATAAACGAGATGAGGTTATTGCTGCTCAGCAACAATTAATGCAATTTAGATGCACAAGGGGTCTTTATTACAATAATTTATACACACATAAAAAATGTCACCATTTTTGTCAAAGTGAGGTTTTGCTTTGTTTTTCTTGTGAGTAAAAGCGTTCTCAACTCCAAAAGAGTCATTACTTGTAACTATTGAAAATATCAGCAGACGTCTTTTGAATAAATCTCTTCTACTTAGTTGAACTTAACGTACAGTTTATTTATTGAAAAGCAAATCACTAAGTATTATATTTCGTTAAGTTATATTTCGTTTGATTTTACGATTATATTTTTACTTTTAATGATGCAAAATGAAAAGTATCAAAACAATAAGAACATTTAATCACCGTCCACCCGCCTCCGGATGTGTCCATATCACAGTACACTTCAAATGATGAGCCAGAATTTGTGTACACAGAATAAATTCCAGATAAATGGTAAGCCACTGATGTACAGTCCTTTGCAAGCTTCTTTAATTCCTGATTTTACCATCACTGCAAGGATAATGTTTATCATATACCTAATATTGAATGATTTTAAAATGAGCTTATTCGAAACCTGATGAGAAACAATATGGTGATAGTTTAGATATTAAACCATTTACGGACACTATGTGTGTTTTTGTTCTATGACATTAAATAATGGGTGGGCAGAGGACATTTAAGTTTGCAAATTGACATTTTTTCCTTTGTAAGTTAAGGAGAAAAAATATGCGAAACAAAACAGTTTTGTTATATATTCAATGTTTTAAAAAGTTTGGAAAACATTACCTTAAATTTATAAATGGTTATTCAGATGTGTAAAATGTTCAAAATTATAAAAGTAAAAATAATCGTAGCTACGACATAGACCAAGTGCTATAAAAGACCTTTCAAGAAATAATCTCGTGAATTTTTAGTTGTATATATTTGATAGAGGAACAAATTATTACAAAAATCATTTTGATATTTTACTGTGTTAATGAGTAATATTGCATTTTAAAGATTGCAACAGGCGTTGAAAAGTGACCTCACAATGAACAGTGTGATATCATAAAGCCAAATCCATAAAAATGTGTGTGACTACTTTTTTAAAATGAATGCCCCTTTCTAAATTATTGGATAAATCATTTTTAGTTATTGAGATCTGATGTTCTTGACTTACTTGACTTGACTTATTCCTCTTATTTCCTAGTGAAACTTAAGGCTTTGACTGAAGTTTTACATGCACCAGGTATACATGTAATTTATTAGAACCTACTTTGTCCATAAACCATGAACACTACCCTCAAAATGAAATAACAAATGTTTTGTTTTGCGTTAACATTATCTTAGATCTACCTTTATGACAATGTATATTGCTAGCCCTACTAGCCATACTGATGAAATCTTTGAAATACAATATTTCTAAACGGAATAAAGATATCAACCTGGGTTTTCACAACTTTGTTTTCTTTGTTTCCGTCAACTACAATCTGAAAGTATGATATATGGCAATGGAAATTACAGGAATATTCCTACAACATTTTCCAGATACCAGAGAGTGATGAAAAGAAGAGTAACTCCGAATTTCATTGCGCAGATTCAATAATTTGGCACTTAGTTTGTATCACTAATGTCTGCTCCGCCAAATTGATCCACCGCTGCTGTATATACAACGGATTAGTTTTTAATTGCATTTAGTACGAATTAATTTACCTGATCTCAGTAGACCTCTGGTTTCACCGGTAATATTTGTTAGTGATATTTGCATGTTATCAATCTTTGAAAGAAGCAACTGCGGCGAGCTACTGCAAGATCCATTGAGAGAAGTAAAATCTGTTCCAATCTGAATGAGTGCGCTTTGCATGGAATCAACGCTACCTCTAGTTAAACTGACTGTTGAGTTGGTTAACGTGACCGTTGAGCTGATTGAACCAACGTTTGAGCTTATTGAATTGACTCTTGAGCTGATTGAACCAACGTTTGAGCTTATTGAATTGACTGTTGAGCTGACTGAAACAACGTTTGAGCTTATTGAATTGACTGTTGAGCTGATTAAGTCAACTGTTGAAATCATTGTACCAAAGTTTGAGGTGAGTGAATCGACAGTTGTGCTAATTGAACCAACTGTTGAGCTGATTGAACCAATATTTGAAGCAACATTTGTATTTATCGTTGAAAGGCTTGTTAAAGAGGAGTGGGATTGTGTAACGGTTGTTTTTATTTCTTCGGTCTTTGTCTGCAGGTCACTAACTCCATTTTGTAATACAACTACATTTGCAATTATTGTTGATACTGTTTCCTTTAATGCTTCAACACTTGAACTTACGTTCAAAATGCTTCTAAGAGATAGAAGCAAAGTAGATAGTTTTTCACCAACGTCATTAGTTTGCAATAGACTTGATCTAGAATGAGCGAGGTGTGTAGTGTTCAAATATTGTAACTGTCTTTGAAGTTCGCTTGATATAATCACGGAACTCTGTACTGTGTGATTTAATCCTTTCATGTTTGAAATAAGTGATTGCAAATATAAATGAGATGATAAAATAGTGTTGTTTACCGTATTTAAACTGTTGATAAGATAATTTTCGAACTCAGTGTTACCGTTTATGGAGTTAACAATATCACTGATATTTGACGTTAACATATTAGTTGAATTTGAAAGGAATCTTAAGTCATGACTAAGGGAGGCAGCGGTAAGAGCAAAGGCATTGTGAAGACTGTCGTTTATAGATTTTATCTCAAAATTTCTTTCATCAAGATACTTTTTCGATGGTGACAATAGTAATGTTTCATTCATTTTATTGTCAAAGGACTGAGTCAGTTCTTTTATTTCGCTCGAACATTGGCTTCTAGCCGAAAAGACGGAAGTAATTATTGAATCGTTGAACATCCCAATTTCTCTATTGATGGTTATTTGCATGTCACTAGGAAATGTAGAATGAAACGACGTTACCGAATCCGAAAGGTCTTGCAACTTTGGATTTAATGCAGCTTGAATATTTGATATGGTGATGTTTTTCACGGAATTGGAAAGAGCATTCAGAGTTTCATTCATGGATAAAAGGAACAGAAGCATCGTATCATCCAAAGTAAAATTGATTCCATGCGGGTAGTTATTGCGATCGCGTTGGGCTTTCGGAGAACAACTTTCGTTTATTTCAGAGGTAATATTGAAAAAGCCATATTTCATAGCTGCTTTGATTTTTCTTAAATCTTTCTGTATACCTGCGAAAAGTAAACAGACCAATTAAGACATTTCATACTTATTACAAAAAAAGGCATTACAATTAAAAAGAACAATTCAAATGCGGTCTTTGCGAGGGTATACTGGTATATGGGATGGATATCCAAAATGAAACGGGGATCAATACAAGATAATATTTATGGAAATTCATGAAAGATATAAATGTTTCCGCACTACCATCATTGAAGAGGAAGGGGGGAGGATACCGTACAATAAAATAACTCAGGAGAAGTACAAATATATGTTTATTTATGTTTCCTCAAGTTTTAAACGCGCAAATTAGTTTCCTTTGCGAAGTTGAAATAACCCCAGACCGACCCACACTGCAAATATATACCAGACGCCCAACGCGTCTTTTCAGTGTTCTGTTTGTTGTTAAAGTATTCAAATTATGCACACGTGTCTTCTACATTAGGATTATAGATGTTTAATATCTTAACAGTAGGCGTCACTCGTTAATGAACACCATACGTCAATATGTTCATATCAATTTAATACAATCTTAATTACCAGCTTTTACGCTGATTTTAAGTAGCAGAAAATCCGGTGTTGCCATAAGGTGGACGCGTTACGAAAAACATGTTTTAAGTTACACACGTAGTGTACACATTTCCCGCCATGCATTGTCACATGTCTTGCCGCGAAAACAAAATACGCATTCGCTAAACAACAACAACTACATATCATAGAATACAATTGTCAGACTCCACAGTGCAGTGATCACGTTTCAGGGCAATTATCCGTTACGTTACGTGTGCAACGGGCCGGAGAATGTCCCAATGGATCACTAGATACCCCAAGAGTCTACTGGGGCCATTCTCTCTTACGTAATCAGCATTTTGTGCAAACGTCTGAACCGGGAGTTTACATTGGATAGACATATATAACAGGTAAATTACCGATTAATATTACTCTGAAATATAAGTATTTGTATCTTGTTATTGTTTTGCATCTAAATAAACATCATTCAATTGATAAGCAGACGGAACTAAGAACAGATTGTGTTTAACATTCTCAATTTTAGTTGAAAAATCACAGTAGTCCTAGCCCAACGTTATAGACCTAGCCCGGGTTAGAGTTCGGAATAGGTTTAGTGCTAATGGCCAAACCTCTAACGCTAGGCTAGGCTACTGTGACTTTAAAATTAAAATTGAGAATGTTAAACACATTCTGTACCCAATTTCGTCTGCTTATAAATTTGAATGATGCTTATTTTGATGCAATATAACAACAAAATACAAATATAACAATTTCAGGATAAGATTAACAGATTAATTGATAATTTAACTGTATATATCTCACTCAACTACAGCTCTGGTCACTGAAGACCAAGTGTTCAAATTGACCAGTTTGAACGCGTGCTTTCTGTTACATGCCAATTACAAGTAAAAGTGTTCACAAATAGTTCAGAAGTAGAACACTTAGTATTTAATGATTAGAACACAATGGGTTTAGAACACCAAGACGCGTTCTCAAACTGTTACAGTTTTGGTGTTTAAATATTCTTCAATTTTGGAACACTTGAATTTGCAGTGTACTTAAAGTTTGCGTGTCTTCCTTCATATTCACAAAGATAGAATTAGATCTTGTTGCTTAACACATATTGCAATTCTTAGACGCATTAATATAGGTCTCCACTGAAATATAGTTGAGATATTTCGCCTTTTCAGCTTCCATCTCAAGGTCTCTTATTACATCTATATTTTCCTTACACTATTGGTATGTGGAACATGCATTGCTTGTAAATACACATCTACAGTATGAGATAACATGCTTTGTCATGTTCGGCAATGTTATCCTCCAATATGAAGACGGGAAAATGTATCAGATCTTACTTCTTAAAACGTTAATGTGGTGTCATATTCTCAATAAACTGAAATGTCAACAATAAAGTCTTTTCAGAAATTCAGCTTGCTTTAACATGGAATCCACTGCAATATGCGTTGAAAAGGTTGTGGTCATATTTCGAGTTACTGAAGGCAATTTATCTAGGCATTAAGTGAGCCTAATCAGGGGCGTAGCCAGAGGGCTTTCAATGAGGGGGTGTAGATGAGATTTTTGCCGACAAAATATCGCTTTTGGTAAAATGATGTGCCGGTGCGTATGGTGGCGGTGAGTCCAGGGACTCGCTTAAGGGCTCTGGTGTGGTATAGGGCCAAACCACTAGTAGGGGTCTAGGAGGTGAGGCTCCGAAAGCTCTGAAGGCTCTGATGTCGATGCCCCGAAATAGCTTAAGATTATACAATACTTTTAAATGTGTACACATGCATTTTCAATTGTTCATTTGATGAACATATCTTAAAAATAAAGATCAATCAAGTGCGAAGCCATGGTGTTGGGCCAGAGGAGACCCTCGTAGGCTGTGGGAATTCTGTGATTTTGATGCCTAAAATTGGTTTAAAGTTATTAACATTTTTTAATGAAGTTCAAATGTGGAAACATGCATTTTGAGCTGTTATTCGATGAAAACAATTTGTTTAAATCAAAATCAAAAAGAGGCGAAGCCGTTGTAGGGATCCAGAGGCAAAGCTCCGGGAAGCTCTGAAAATTCTGTGATTTCGAAGCCTCATAATAACTCTAATTTATACAACATTTTCAAAGACGTTTACATGAAAACATGCATTTTCGACAGTTCAATTGATCAGAGAAGTTTTTATTTTATTTTAAAGTTTAAATCAATAAGAGGGGCAAGTCCTGGTTGAATCTTTGAATACAAGAATTGAATGGTTTGAATACTTTTTAAAACGATATTGCCAATATGAAACTTCCTACATGTCCATATACCCTTAAGCCTTCAAGTTAAAACCACCTGTAGTTCAAGTTAAAACCACCTGTAAAAGCACCTGTAGGATACCGGGATTGATTAGTTTCAATTCTTTGATTTTTTTTCATTGATTGAATTTCGTGATTTATGACTTGGTATACTGCTCAAAATTTGTATGGAATTCTTAAAATTTATTTTCTCAGTTGTAGTTACTGAAATTCATGCAAAAGCTGATGCTGAATTGAGAATTTGATTGGAGGATTGGTAAAGACTCAAAAGCTCTTGGTCAGAATTTGCTGTACCACAACAAAGAATCATCTTAGACATAAAAGAGAGGATTTACAAAAGAAAATACAAGTTCCCCCATAATACATCACAAAAATGTCCATAAAATGTGCAAATTGATGCCGAGACTTAAAAACGTTGTGAAAGGGTCAATGTTTAACCGATTGTACGTTTGTCTCTTTTACGCTTTTGCAGAGGAAGACTATCCAAACCGGGCACAATATCATTCTTTAATTATTATTAATCGTTATTCTTGTAAATCTGAACAGAGTAACACTTGCTTGTGAAAATGCAGTAACAACTGCAACGAAGGGAGAGTGTATTACTAAATATGAAACTACATATACTGTACACTCTAACTATTTCTGTGGCAGCAAATTTCAATCGCTGACGCATATAATTTATATAGCGCCTTCGTCTTTTCCAACTCACCTTACCCATAACCACAATTTGCAACATGTAAATTTCAATTGAGTAAAGCTCATTGAAAAGAATAAGAATAAAATCATTTCGCTTCCGCCTTGAGGGTAGATAACAATTTGAACTTTTGGAACGAGGTCCAAATAATTTAGGGACAGTAGGCAGATGCAAGCGGCATGATAACACAATAGCCTATAATTGATGTGATTGATGAAGTGTTACTCTCACCAAAACCACACAAATTGCAGATCTTTGTTGGATCTCCGCCCTATAGCCCAAATCGCAAAGTATATCTTCCGTGGACATTTTCGAAGGATTGAAAACACTGTAAAAAGCTCCCACAAAAGACAGAAAGCTATTATTGTAATACTGAAAGATACAACCCTCCTGGAATTTCGTCAAACAAAATATCCCATAATACTGTAGGATGGAAATCAGTGTAATGTGTATACAATATATAATGTAATTTACAGCTTAATTGGTTTTTTAAAACGGGTATGTATTAACTTCTCCAGATCCATTATTGTTTCTTCAATGTAATGTACGACAAAACGATACTGATTAATCGATCTCTTTGTTCACATATCTGACACGATCTTAAAGCTGCTGATATCAACAGTAACAGAAAAGTGTAAAGTAAGTGATAATGATATATTCACAACAGCATATAGGGATTGAAGATTGTAAGTATGGTTAACATTGTACGTTTTGACCGTCTTTTAATCGAAGTGTAACCATTTCTATGGTTTGATATTGTGTAAATAATTGTTGAAAATTGGGAGCCCTCCCCCCTCCCCGCCCCACCCTCTCCACCCCACCCCAAGGCCTGACCAACTTTTAGTAAAAATGTAACCAATGTAAGGGTTTCATATTGTGGAGGGAATTGCTAGACATTGGGGGCCACGCACACTCCCACCCCACCCCTTCCACGACCCTCGGTGTCGGTCCCCGGGTATATGCCATGCTTGAATTGAGTCAAATAAATACTAAATGCATCATACATCTTCTATGTACTATGTAGTATTTGCATGTATATAAGTGGATTTATAAGTGTTTTCAAGTTTCAAGAATGACCAACAATAATTTCATATAACTTTCAAAAGGACGCCTCCTGCTTAGGTCAGCACTCAACTTATGCATATTAATGCATTGTTTGACTATATTTTATTCAAGCAAATGATATAATTTACCTTTAATGGAAAACGGTCTGAAAGAATAATTTTCTGCTTACATGTCGTCCATAGCTAGTTGCAGAGTTCCCACACCACTTCTTAATTCAGAAATCATTGTGTTTGTTAGAAGGTGTGTCCAAACAATTACGCCCAGTGCAAATGATGCACAGATGCTCAAAATCAACAGAACCGATACGAAGAATTTCAAATAACGCACATTTTTATCGTTTTCATCCATTTTATAACACTTATGGTTTTGAGTTTGTCCTCTTCCTTACAAATGAGACGATTTATTCTGAAATCCATAACCAATATTTTCATGCCCCAACCCAATCCCGTCAACACTAAAACACTTTAAATCATCGGCCATTTTAGATTCTAATTGACTCCATGTGTTAAGAACTGAAGCAACCAATTATTCAGATGAGTTGATGAAATATAGCTATTTTATATGATACGTTTATTGGCGCTGACAATTTGCTCAACCACCCGGCCAATAGAATACTTAGATATTGAGAGTAAGTTTCGCATTCGTGCTTTATCATTTGAATATGCAGGCAAAACATTATATGATACTACTGTCACTTTGGGGCAAGTTATTAAAAGGAAGCCATATGCCTACTAGGACAAGCCGTATTACGAATTATGTATTATGCATCGCAATTGCTGCACTGTGTCGTTTTGATTCTGAATATCAATATGTTTGTAAAACTTACGATCAAATATAAGTTTCAGACTAAAAAGCTGAAATTGTTGCTCTTTTACTTTTTAAAGCTATACACGTGATTTATATATACCCGTATTATTTCGTCTGATATCTGCACGTTTTTCACGCATATTACTGTATATTGAGCCATCTCTACATCTAAAAATAATTGGTGAACTGATGATATCGTTCCGTTTGACGACTCTTTTGTTTCATGCTTTTTCAATAACCTTTCAAAAATAGTTGACCAAATGAGTTGCAACAGTTGATAAACATATAAATCGTTGCATAAAAAGAAAAAGAAAAAGGAATTACGCCTTGTTGAAGTCAAGAAAGTATTTGATGACGTTCCGAAAATGTTATATTTGAAATACTTATTAGTCAGGTAAACAATTTCCTTAAATAATACTTTTTTTTTATTGTGTTTATTAACAAAATAATTAATTTTTAAAACATCAACTCCAGATTGAAACATTTAATTGAACTTTGATATTTAAGTGATATACACACATATTCAGTACAACTTTTCAGTACTGATATTTGGCCTTCAAAAGAAATGCCATTGCATGTGTCATAAATAAGTTTAACATCACCTTCAAATTACCATTGTTAAAGAAACCTTGACCGACACAATTAAGATTTACCATAATAAATTAATTATTTAATTTGTAACAGTAATTTGTCACTCCCTTCTTAAGAGGGACACAATTCTATCTCAACCTTTACAAACCCACCAAGCACCAACTTAAAACGTAACGTTTTTCTATAACAGGGAGTAAATCATTCATTTTAACTTGTATTACCGCCGTGTAACAGCCTATCGCCGTGTGCCATCGCCGTGTATACTGTAAATTCTGGTGTTTAAAGAATAGAACACAGATTTGAATACCACAATATAACAGCTATAGAAGGCGTCTTGATATTATATATATTACCTGAACACTGGTGTTCTAAGAAATACACACTAAATGTTTTATTTCTGAACAACAAACGTCCAATTGTGGACACATGGACGTGTTCTTTTTTAACCCAATTTACATGTAATTGGAATGTAACAGATACAGAACGCCATTTAGTGTTCAAAATGGTTAATTTGAACACTTGGTGTTCAGTGACCAGAGCTGTAGTTGAGTGAGACAAAAATTACCGGTAAATTACTGATTAAGTTTATCCTGAAATTATAGTATTTGTATTTTGTTATTGTAGAGCATCTAAATAAGCATCATTCAAATTCATAAGCAGACGTAATTAGGTATAGATTTTGCCTAATATTCTCAATTTTAACTTTACAGGCACAGTACTCAAACACAACGTTATAGGCTCGCCATTAATCCTAATCCAGGCTATGTTTGGTCCTTCAGTCACACAATTTCAAATGTTTATACAAGTTTAAAAATTAAACGTTTTTAAGTTCCCAATTCTGTTTGTGTAGTCTGAAAGCAATTATTCATTCAAAGCCTTTCAGCCAGTGTTCGTGATTATACATGATATAGTTTTTAAAGTTTTAATTTATTGCGTATTAGTATAGGAACATAAAACAACTTTCACTGAAGTCCATTCTTTAGACCTTATGTTGTTTCCTTCAAAATCCAATCAATGGTGATCAAGAACAGGAAAAGAGACAATAGGCATCCTTGTCTCTCTCCAGTTTCGACTTAAAATTTCTGCATGCAAGTTCTTGGTTTTAAGGAATTATTGTAAATTATTCAATAGTGAAAATCATTTTTTTAAACCGACAGCTATTTTGCTACTTCAATTTCTGTCACAGGCCAGTTCCGTCTGAAATTTCGACTCAGCAGTCGTAAAGATGTAATCAATCTCATGAATTATGTTTAATTCTATTACAAATTTATCATTGCTTTGTTTCTATTATGCTTTGTGTAGCTTTTCTTCTCTTCCGTTTGATAGTAATTGGTAATGATATGATTAATAAATGTAAGTGCAATATTACTATAATTGTAAAACAAACCTTTAATGCTTGCGTGATTTGTTTGTGGCTCAGGCTCATTCATTTCAGAAGTCCTTGTGTTGGTTTGGAGATGCGTCCAAACGATCACTCCCAGTGTAAGGGAAAGACAGACACTGAAAACCAGGAGAAATGAAATCAGGAATTTAAGAAAACCCACGTTTTCTTTACTTTCATCACGTGGTACAGTTGAACGGTCATAATGCTTTTCTCGTCTGCGAAGTTGAGCATCTTTTATCTTAAATCCGTAGTCTGATTTTTCTGCTCTTAGATCAAGACCAGATCCGTTGAAGCACGTAAAATTATCTGCCATATCAGAAGTCACAAAGTAGTCATACAATCTGAAAAAAAAAGACCAGTGTTAGAAATCTCTTGTTGGAAACAATCTCCGAACTGCAGCACGTATGCTTTTATATGTGTTCAGAGAACACACTTTTAAAAAGTCTGTGCAACTCAGCGTCCAATGAAAATTGTCCTTCGTGTAGTGGTTTCTCGAAGAGTTGGCACAATTCCAAAAATATCGAAAAAGTAAGCTTTACATATATTTTCATTGATCCTGGTTTGAATAGTGAAAGAATGAGCTGATATATAGTTCAGGCATCTGCAAAACCGGTATATCCAGTTGTTCAAAACTATAGCATATTTTCCTGTTAATCACAGTCCGATTCATTAGACGGTACTGTCAGTTAAATGGTGAGTGCAATAAGCAAGCCCTGAGTGTAATATCACTTCAAATACATTATAGCAAACGTGGTGAATGGATAACATTTATATTGTGACAATAAATTTGTATACATACTATTGGTAAGGTTAGTTGATCGGTCATTGATATCTTTATAGGTTGCCCAAATATACATTTTCGGTAGAATATTAAATGACATTATTTCAGCGAGATGTGCGATTCACATTTAAACAGCTTGCTCGACAATATTGTAAAATCCTTTTCCAAAATTACTTTCACTACTCAGCAATATATACCTTATCTGATTCGTGCGTTTACGTATCAAGGAAATTGATTAGTTGCTATGGTTGTATGATATCACTTTTTATATGAAAATTAGTTTAGTGCACAAAGTAAAGTTGATGTAAAAATCCAAAACCATCTTCAATTTGCAAATAACTCTATCGGGCTCTTCAACGTAAAAGGATTAAAACATCGGTGTGGTAGGTTGAGGGATCTGTAGCCGTTGGAGGTATTTTGGGGTTGGATAAGTGTATACCCTTTCAGTTGATTTCGTAATTTGGGTTGGTATGTAGCTACTAGGCTAATCAACGAGTTGCTGGTCCAAGTGAGATGGTGATATACACTCTTATATGTCAAATTTAACACGGAAATAGTCAAATTTAACACGGAAAAGAGTCAGCGGGAAAACCATCAACTATTGATCAAATTAACATGGAAAAAGTTGTCAAATATAATGACACGGAAATTGATAACAAAATAACTAAAAACTGTGTCAAACTGACCAATTTTTATGTTAAAAGTTCATCAGAATAATAGTCAAATCAGATTCCCAATGAAATGATCATGCAGATCCTTTAAATTTTGTGTCAAAGTTCCAAATTTAGACATGATAAGTAATGAAATTGTTTATATTGCTTCTTCATTCCGTATTCTTCCATTTGTAATCAATATTTTAGAATGTTAATAACATTTCCATAAATTCATTGACTCCGCAAGTGCACCCTTTCCTACCTAAGTATAATTAACGTCCCCCACCCCTCCATTCATTGTTTACCATTGCGACTGTTGTTATTTTGGAAAAGATGTTAAGAAAGAATTGAATTCAACATTGAAAAGGGGGGAGGGCGGTAGGAGTTACAATTCTCGGAAAAAATATTAAAAAAACCTAACACTATAAAATATTCAGATATTAAAAGTTTAATTATTAAAGATTATCTTATTAATTATTCTTATTTTAAAAGGCGTTTTAAAGGAAAAAAAAAACACGCGCAAGAGCCACTTTTGCCTTTGCGCTATTTTGCGAAGGGTCGCCATCTTCAAGACTTGGTTTAATCTAAGCATATGTATGAAAAGTATTCAATAAATAGAAAAAAAATAATGGCTTGGAAAGAGTTACCGGGAGTTTTTTATATTAAAATCGTAATTTTAATTCCGCGTAATTTTGTACTTATTTCGCGATGGGGCGGGTTGCATTGTCTTTTTATTTAAAAAAACTATTTTAAAATGTATTATTGTCTCAAATGACTGCAAAAGTATGTATTTAAGCCCGTTAAAAGTAAGTTTTTCCAAATAACGACGCGTTGATATTATTAAATATTTAAGGACAAATTAAGATTAACGTTTTCTTTCTCGCGTTCATGGAGTGTTTGTTTATTGATATCCCCTTTTAGACTGTGGGCCAAAGGTCTGAATTCCCTTCCTATCTCAAGTTTCGTAGTCCACCTCTTGGGGCAACGTGAAAATAGGTTTATTTGGTCGGTAGTAGGTACCCAATGGATAACCAAAAAAGTTCCACCAAAATTTCTTGCACGTTAAGGGATAATCAGCAGGAAAAATTCAGCCAATTTGAAGAGCGCCCTCTATTTTGATATAATCTCTTTCTTTCTTTCTAAGTGACCACCAACAGCAAGAAATGGACAGATTATACACCAGAAACAGCCCCGCAGTAGAAAACATAATCAATATTAACTCTGGGGTCATTTGCTAGGTGCATAGAGCATATGCATTCCCCTTCCCTCCTATCCACTCATGAAGTTTAGTACAGAAGAAACAACAGTTGCTTTCCAACTTATGCTAGAATTTGGGGCTAATAATCTGTAGACACAATTACAAAAGAAGCATGCAAGCATGGGGTGATAAAAGTAAAAAGGGCCGAAATACCTGCCCCTCCCCCCTCCCCAACCCTTTTCCCGGAAAACTATCAGGAACATTGTTCAATTTGTTGGCAGTAATACGAAGATAATATACGTAACAATTGTCAGTGTGTGTTCAAAAACTGGTATACTATAACAATATAAAGTGAGCAAGACAAAAACATAAAGAGCATGTTCTTATTTTCTTCGTCACAATAATCTATTCAAAGTACCTCTAATAAGACGGATGCAATTGGTGGGTATAAGGTTTTAAATTTCGAAAAATTGATCTACCGGGGTATTAGTTCCAATTTACACTTGTCTATTTGTCAATATAGGGACCCATTCTAAATTGATCGTGTGGACAATGTTAAGGCCCTAAAATCTTTATATAATAATTATTATTTTAAATTATATCTTCCATTTCAGTACGAGACTTCACACTTTTAATGATCACCAGGTCAATCTAGGACGGAAGTTATGATCATGTGACACCGTACACACTAAACTTGCAGACTAGATCAAGCAGTGGTGTTCTACTACTGTGCGATTTAGCCAATTATGATTTCGTTTGTTTGAAGTATGAAAATAATTGTTTGTGCCCCTGGGACACTTTTTGTCGTAGTTCTTATTGCTGTCTGTGAAAAAAAGTTAAAGTTGCTCAGGTTACGACTGTTTACACCTATAGGAGAAGTCAAATCTGGCCCACTCGCACAAAATAAATTGATCCGATTTTACTCATCTAAAAATGTAGATAAAATAGTAGTAGAATGACAACAATAAAGTTTTTGCACAATCAGTCAAAGTTTGTGATTTTATTTAATTTTCTATCTCAGTATAGCAAGCACAAACTTTTAGGAGTATGATTTAAAGCCGCATATAATAATGCAAATTTGTAATTTGTTGGTATTGTAACAATTCATGGGTGTCATAAAGGATGTCAAAGTCTGCATTACCTCAATATATTATGATTTTATAATGGCATACTTAAAATGTGATAAACTGCAATTTGGCAAATGTTGCCTCTGCACATCCATAGACCTTCAACAGAAACTTTTAAACATCAATGCTTTTGTCAGTGTCTTGGAATAAAGATTCTGTTATAGGAGCTCTTAGCCGAAAAGTGAGGGCATTATTTTTTGCTAATTTTATAGATATATTTCATGTCTGTGGCTAATTGATGAGGTTTTAATTAATAGAAGTTGCATCAGACGGTCTGCATTTAACAAATTTTCACTCATCGTGCAAAAATCCCTAAAAGTCAATGGGAAAACATGTACAAATTTTGAGTAACTTGTCGAGAATTAGTAATGTTTATGATATTCCGTACTACATGTACACAGGTTATCGATTAAATGAGACTCACACAAAATATGCCCTCATTTTTTAACCGAGAGCTCCTTTAATCAAATATTTGTAATTGCACAATAAATTCCATCTTTTCAATACAAATATTGTTTTATAGAACACAACATTTTATTTTCATTTAACCCACCAACAAAAAACATTTTTGAAGTTCTGTATTGAAAATTTACAGCTGAAGTTGAACAGGTTTTGAAGATGACATTTAAACTAATAATTTCTCTCTTTGAACTTCAACAAGAATTCAGCATTTTTTTCTTTTAGCTTGAAGTTTCTCTGATAAATTTTGAGAAACTTTTCTGTACTATACTGTACAAAGCAAAGTGCAGCAATTTTTATTTTAGATAAAGAGAGGGAATGAGAATTTCAAATGCAAATTTGCATTACAGAGTGGCAAACGTATTACAGCTGAGGTAGCACAAGTTGTTGACTAAGTTCACTATAATATGATTCAGATGTTTTTCTAAATTCTTCAGTTCAATCCTCTACTGTTTCATCTTGCCTTTAATCAAGACCATCTTCGTCTTCATCGTAGTCATCATCTTCCTCATTCATATTTTTACATCCTTTACATTGACAGAGATCTGTGCATCGTAAGTCATGGGAAACATTTATTATTTATTAGTTGCACTTGAACAAAGACATTTGGCTTTCTTGCATGTGCAGTGAATTAGTTCAGCAATTCCTTCAGGGGCGGGTGGAAGCGACATTCAATCTATCATGAGGTCTCCAGTGTCATCAAGTTTCCATCCATGACTCTCGGGCAATGGTAATTCTTGCTTGAAAGTTTGCGCGAAGAATGTGTTTTCTCAAAGAGTCGCTGTTTGGACGCATAGTATTTTCTGCTCTATTTGTTTGCTTGGACATTTTGAAGCGCACTTCGTTAACTGAATGATCATCCTTGTAGCCATAAATTGAACATACACAAATTTCGAGAGACGTAAAGATTTCTTCTTCAACAGTGTATGACTCTCCCAAAACCTTCAGTGCATTTTGAAACTCTGGATTGTTTCTTATCAGCTTCAACGCCTTTCAAAAAGAAAGCACTAACAGTGTTGCATCCTGTCATGCAGTGAAGTCCAATGAGAGCTTTGGTCATATTCATACCCAGAGTTTGTGTTACTTCTTTCAGACCGCTGGTCCGTTTTTGTTCACCTCAGCCTGTATGGATGTACAGCTGAGACTGGATTCGCAATGATAATGCTAAGCTAATTACAAGTACATCAGTATCAGGTCTACATGAGCATTTCTGTGACACATAAATAGCATGCAACATCATCCGAGTATCTGCTTCTTCATGGTCGGAGAACAGCTCATTAATGGCTTTTACCTGCAAAATAGCACTGGACTTTGCTGGCTTCCACTAGATCGACTTTGACCTTTATCAATTCCTTCCTCATAGAGTGACATTGATTGTCATGGGCTATGACTATCTCTACACCCTGAAAGTTGTCAGCTGCACATTTGTACATTTCTGTTATGAAAAATCTTATGAGTTGCTGTTTGTTTGCACTATCAGCCATAAACCTCTTTCATTGCATTGGAATGGTTTGGTCTGCACTTCTCAACTTAATTCGATTTGATCCACTTGTTGCCCTTTTGCTCCTGTCTGCATTTTTGATACTTGGTTTGGGTAAGTGTCTGTGACAAAATGAACACATCTTTAGTTTTTTAGTACAGCAAGGTTGATAAGCTGCTTCAAAACCCTTGTTGCTAGAAGACCAAAACTTCTCGGCATGTACAGCAGCAATATGCATGTAACACTTTACATTGTCACTAGCAGTAGCCATGAGACTTTAATTCTGTGGAAAACAAAAATTGAAATACTAGTTGTAAATGTTGGCATCAATAAGTATTCAACAATACCCAAAACAACACACTAGAAGTTTTGTGTATATATTGTTTTTTATTCAGGGTTGGAAAAATACAAACCTTGATGAGGCTTAATAAAGTGTCGTGAGTATCACTGTATATTATATTATTTCTATTCGCTACAACTTTTTGTTCGACTATGGCGAGTAGGCGAGTAGTTTTTCCAACCCTGCTGAAAATTATTTCATTTAAACAAATTTGATTTGTTATAATTCCTGATAATATCATAATGGATGCAAATTTATCCAGATGTATAGGCCACACTCGAAACACCAACCACAAAAGTCATTAATGTTAAGCTCCCAATGCAGTTCCCACCATTTCCACGGGAAATTCATTCCTACAAAAATTGCCCCGGCCCACCCATAATTACGACTCCCGATAGTCATGATATAGATTCCTTCGACACCCGATTTTTTATTTTTAAAAATAACTGTGCATCTCCTGTATACTGATATTCCCAGCTTTTGGAGAGCAACTTACATCTGTTCTTGTTAACAATCTTCCACAAATAGTGTGTGAGCATGAAAAAAACTGTTGTTTGAGTGTTAGGAAAAGCTGTGAAACGGTCATTTTAACTAGATCGATTGACCCAAAATAGTTTAGAATTGACAATCAGTCATTTGTTGTTACTGATTTGTCAATTTTAAACAGTTTTCGTAGCAATCAATAGTTAAAATGACCATTTAACAGATTTAGCTTAACAAGTCAATACTCTTATAAATCCAGTGTTACTAGCATGCTTCAGAAATTAGATTGGCCCCTGCTAATAACAAGCCTATGAGTATGTAACGGTCTCAGATAGGCTGTACTAGTACTAGCCCTACTTAAAACCACTTTAATGTAGGTCCTAGCCTACATGTATTTACAACTTACAAGGCCACATCGGACCTGAAATTTCCATTAAACAAATGTCATCTTAAATCTGAAGACTGAAATATTATTCGTATAATTAATTATCATGATATTTCACACACGATCCACCACCTCGTTACAGAGGTTGGTGTTTGACTTACTAAAAAAAAAATGTAGCGCAACTACTACATCATTTTGCACGATGTTCTTTCTCACGATCAAGTTGGCACACATAAACAAAATAATGTGGCTTATAAACTACGATAAAACTTACCAAAATTATGTGAAGATATCTTTAGTTTTCAATACTTCATTCCATTGTACAATAAAAGCCTTTCGAAGTAAATTTGTGAAGTTTTAGTTTAAAGATGAACGGCGTTCCGAGACAGAGGGGATCGCCATTTTCGACGCGATGTTTATCCACCTGGCCAAATGCTAAATAGCCATTGGACAATCGGGCGATTTTCTCTTTAGGCACCTTGATGTATTTTTCGTTCGATTTTGCCAATTTTCTAGAAAACGTGCACAAAAAAAACGTGGAACTCTTCGGAATTATGTTTCTTTTAAAATTTGAAAATTGATCTGCATAACACCATGTTGCCCCAAGAGGTGGACCACGAAACTGCAGAATAGAGACCTTCGGCCCACAGTCTATTTGGGCAGGTCCGTTTGTGCAGATGGTGAGCCCCAACGGTGAGCCATCGCTACACTGTGGAAACCCGTAAAACGTAATATAAATAATTCCAAGTAACAACGCGTTGATATTATTAAACATTCAAGGACAAATTGAGATTAATGTTTTCTTTTTCGCGTTTATTGAGTGTTTGTTGATTGATATCCCATTTGTGCAGATCCGTTTGTGCAGATGGTGAGCCCCAACGGTGAGCCATCGCTACACTGTGGAAATTCATATTGAGAAATCGGTAAGCCCCATATTTCAAAAGTAAGTTACATTACATAGTATCTTTAAAATTTTCGCCGTTCACCGTCCTCGGTTATTGGTTTTAGAACCAAATGGCTCACCGACTGTGCCGTTAAAAGATAAGAGCGGTAATCTTATTTTAAAGGGCGTTTTTGAAGAAAAAACAAACAAGGTTTTTAGATATTGTGCTGGGCTCCTTGGTGGAATTTTTTAATAAATGCGCGCTAACACGCACAACAGCCACTTTCGCTTTTGCGCTATTTTGCGAAGGGTCGCCATCTTGAAGAAAATACCTCGTATTTCGCTTATTTGCGATGTTAAACATGTCCTCGAATTTTCTATCTATGAAAGACGCAAAAGGCTTCCCATTCACTTCCTTCCAAGGTTTACATGATATAACCCCCCATCCTATCCCCTTGATCCGAGAAAGCGCAATTTGGGAAAAGCGCATTAAAGATTCCTCTCGATGCGCTCATCCAGTTTCTGAGAGCGGCTTATTTTCTTCCGTGCAATTTCTTGCGTGTTCACCCTCAATGCTCACTTTGCTCGCAAGGGCTCCCAACCCACCGCAGCTCCTGCCCCAAATTAAACTTATGCCAGAGATTAAACAGTTAGAAATCATCAATGCATTAATCTAAGCATATGCATAAAAAGTACTCAAAAAATTTAAATAAATAATGGGTAAGAAAGAGTTGGTTTTGTATTCAAATTGAAACTATATTTTTGCGTGTTTCTGTACTTATTTCACTAGGTGGAAGGTACAGAAGGAGGAGGGGGAAAGAGGAAAGGGGAGGGGGAAGGGAGAAAGGGGAGGGGGAAGGGGGAAGATGAAGGGGGAGGGGAGGGGAGGGGGATGGGGAGGCGGAAGGGGAGGGGAGAATTGTCTTTTTGTACTAAACAAAAACTATTTTAAAATGTATTATTGTTTCAAATGACTGCAAAAGTATGTATTTAAGCCCGTAAAAAGTAACATAAATAATTTCAAATAAGAACGCGTTGATATTATTAAATAGTCAAGGACAAATTGAGACTTAAAACGTATGATGAAAAATAATTTGTTTATTAGATACCAAAAGATAAGTAAGTGGGTAGCTAATGCCTCAAAATAGAGATATGATTAGGAGCAGGTCTCTGTCTTTTACATAGTAAGATAGGTGTTCTTTTTGGATATAATAAATACCCTTTCAGACAATAAAATCATACTATATGCTTTTAAGAATAATGTATATGGTAAAAATAAGCATTGAGCGATAAACGATATTTAACCAGGTATATTACCTTCACTGCTGTAACCCCAGTCTAACATTGAGCACATCTGCATGTAAATTGCTTTTGTTCATGTACTACCATCATCATCATCATCATCATCATCATCATCATCATCATCATCATCATCATCATCATCATCATCATCATCATCATCATCATCATCATCATCATCATCATCATCATCATCATCATCATCATCATCATCATCGTCATCGTCGTCATCATCATCATCATCGTCATCGTCGTCATCATCATCATCATCATCATCATCATCATCATCATCATCATCATCATCATCATCATCATCATCATCATCATCATCATCATCATCATCATCATCATCATCATCATCGTCATCATCATCATCATCATAATCTTGCAAAAAAAAACAGAATAGAAGTTAAAACCAGTTCAACTGTGAATTAGTGACAGGTTTTAACTGTTGTGAACTGTTTTCAACTGGTGTAAACTGTTTTCAACTAGTGTGAACTGTTTTAACTGGTGTGAAGTGTTTTCAACTGGTGTGAACTGTTTTCAACTGGTGTGCAGTGTTTTCAACAGGTGTCCACTGGTCTCAACAGGTATTGTCTCTGGTTTTGACATGTCTAGACTGTTTTCAACTGGTCTGAACTGTTTTCAACTGGTCTGAACTGTATTCAACAGGTGTTAAATGGTCTTAAAAGGTTTTTCGACAGGTCTTAACTGTTTTCAACAGGTGTCAAATGGGCTTAACAGGTATTGTCTCTGGTTTTAAAAGGTCTGAACTGTTTTCAACTGATCTAAACTGTTTTCAACTAGTCTGAATTGCTTTCAACAAGTGTCAAATGGTCTTAACAGGTTTTTCAACGGATCTGAGCTGTTTTCAACAGGTTTCAAGTGGTCTTAACATGTTTTTCAACAGGTCTGAACTGTTTTTAACAGGTCTGAACTGTTTTCAACTGGTCTGAACTGCTTTCAACAGTTGTCAATTGGTCTTAACAGGTTTTTCAACAGGTCTGAGCTATTTTCAACAGGTGTCAAATGGTCTAAACAGGTTTTTCAACAGGTCTGAACTGTTTTCAACAGGTGTCAAATGGAATTAACAGGTATCGTCTCTGGTTTTAACAGGTCTGAAGTGTTTTCAACTGGTCTGAACTGTTTTTAAGTGGTCTGAACTGCTTTCAACAAGTGTCAAATGGTTTTAACAGGTTTTTCAACAGGTCTGAACTATTTTCAACAGGTGTCAAATGGTCTTAATAGGTTTTGTCTCTGGTTTTAACAGGAAGCAACTATTTCAAACAGAAACAACTGTTTCTGGCAGGTCAGATCTGCATTTGAAAAGTTATTTCAAATGAGGAATTTTACAAAGATCATTGATCGCATTTCCTTTACTAACTCTGAATCAAGTATTATATTGTTTAGAAAAAAAGCAAAAGCAAATTTGAATGAATAAACTCAATTGTTTTTTTTTGTCTTTTTTACAAGCTACATAACTAATATTATGAATTAGGATATAACATGCAAATGTTGATTGAAAACATACTTTGGGAATGAGAAGATTTTTTTTACCCTGTAAAATGTCCATAACCTTTTTTGTTAATACTCAAAAAAATTATGAATAAACCACACTTAGGACAGTAAAAGTTTTAAACACATACAAAAATTAAAGAAAACACCTAATCAAGAAAATTTCTTTTCAACCTGAAAAATTATACTTAAAATCCAATAACAATTACATTGCACTAAGTTATATAACTGCACATGCAATAAACTCTTACCTTATTACAAAGCAAGTTGATACACAATGTGTTTATATATACATCCACTCTGAATTAAAAGATATGCACATTTGGGCATGACACATTTTCTTATCCTTCGTCAGAAATGTTTTAAACTGTTCAGTTTTCATTTTTTGCTCACAAACTATAAATTAAAAGATGTGCACACTTCGGCATGACAATATTTTCTTATTCCTCCACCAAAAATGTTTTGAACTTTTGATTTTCTGCTTCTTCCTTTTCTGGGTGTTTGGGTTGGTGGATGTTTGGGTTGGTGGGTGTTTGGGTTGGTGGGTGTTTGGATTGGTGGGTGTTTGCATTAGTGTGCTTGGGTTGGTGTGTATTTGGATTGGTGGGTGTTTGAATTGGTGTATGGTTTGGGATGGTGTGTGTTTGGGATGGTGTGTGTATTTGGGTTGGTGGTGTTTGGGTTGGTTGGTGTTTGTGTTGGCGGGTGTTTGGGTTGGTGGGTGTTTGGGTTGGTGTGTGTTTAGGTTGGTGTGTGTTTGGGTTGGTGTTGTTTGGGTTTGGTGGGTGTTTGGGTTTTTGGGTGTTTGGGTTGGTGTGTGTTTAGGTTGTTGGGTGTTTGGGTTGGTAGGTGTTTGGGTTGGTGGGTGTTTGGGTGGTCGGTGTTTGTATTGGTGGGTGTTTGGGTTTATGTTGTTTGGGTTTGGTGGGTGTTTGGGTTGATGCTTGTTTGTGTTGGTGGGTGTTTGGGTTTTTGGGTGTTTGGGTTGGTGGGTGTTTGGCTTGGTGACTGTTTTCGTTGGTGGTGTTTGGGTTTGGTGGGTGTTTGGGTTTTTGGGTGTTTGGGTTGGTGTGTGTTTAGGTTGTTGGGTGTTTGGGTTGGTAGGTGTTTGGATTGGTGGGTGTTTGGGTGGTCGGTGTTTGTGTTGGTGGGTGTTTGGGTTTGTGGGTGTTTGGGTTGGTGGGTGTTTGGCTTGGTGACTGTTTTCGTTGGTGGTGTTTGAATTGGTGTGTGTTTGGGTTGGTGGTTTTTGTGTTGGTGGGTGTTTGGGTTGGTGGGTGTTTGGGTTAGTGGGTGTTTGCGTTGGTGGGTGTTTGGGTTGGTGGATGTTTGGGTTGGTGGGTGTTTGGATTGGTGTGCTTGGGTTGGTGTGTGTTAAGGTTGGTAGGTGTTTGGGTTGGTGTGTGTTTTGTTTTGGGTTGGTGCTTGTTTGGGTTGGTGGTGTTCAGGGTTGGTGGGTTTTTGTGTTGGTGGGTGTTTGGGTTGGTGGGTGTTTGGGTTGGTGGGTGTTTGGGTTGGTAGGTGGTAGAGTTTCGCCAGATGGGTGAGAGTGTGTGCAGGTTGGTGAGATTATAGATGGGTGGTCGAGAGGGTGGGTGGGTTAGAATTTGTGTGGTTGGATGCACGTCTTGGTTGGGTGGATGTAAGTGTGGGTGTGTAGGTGGGTGAGACGTTGAGTAGGTGGGTGTGAGGGTGTGTGAGAGAGTGGGTGGGTGGATAATGAGCTGAGGTTTTAGGTAAATGGTTGATAGGATTGATGGGTGAAAGAGCTGGTGGGTGAGTGTTCGAATAGTGAAAGGGCCGGTGCATGAAATTTTGAGTGGATTGGTGCGAGTTCAGTGTTGGTGTATGCGTGAAATTTTAGTTTGGTGGGTTAGAATTTCGGAGGGTTGGAGAGTATTCGGCTGAGTGGGTGAGAGTTACGGTGGGTGGGTGAGGATTTTTTGGATGGATGAATGTTACAGTTTGGATGTGTAAATGAGAGTTTTGGTTGGTGGGGGCTTGATTGGTGGGTATTTTGGTTGATGGGTATTTTGGTTGGTGGGTGTTTATGTTGATGGATGCTTAAGTTAGTGGATGTTTGGTATTTGGTTTGATGGATGGGTTGTATGGTTGGGAGGGTGGATGGTTGAGAGGGCTTGTGGGCAAGGGTTCGAGGCGGATTTGAGTAGGTGTGTGTTATTTTTCGTTGGTGGGTTTTTGGGTGGGGGATATCATTTTTGATGATTGTTGATACATTTGATTGGTGATGTAATTTATCAGGGCGATATAAATTTTAATCGGAGATGGAGTTTTGGAGAGAGATAGATTTTCTGTGGTTGAGTGGTGGTTCGTTTTAGTGCGTGGGTGTTAGTTAGAGTTGGTGTTCGTGTTAGTGTGTGGTGTATTATTTTTGGTGGCTGGGTATTAGTTTGAGTGTGTGTTCGTTTGGACGGGTGTGTCTTGGATTGGGCGGGTGTGTTTTGATTTTGTGTTGGGGTTGTTGGCTTCGGGGATATTTCTTTGGGATTGTTAGTTTGGGTGGATGTTAGTTTAGATAGGTATTAGTTTGGGTGAGTTCTAGTTTAGTTGGGTTTTAGTTTTGGTGACTAGGTGTTATTAGTGGGGAGGGTGGGTTTTAGTTTTGGTGACTAGGTGTTATTAGGTGGGAGGGTGGGTGGTAATTTGGGAGTATAAAGCAAGATGCCCAAGAATGACATGGAGAAGAACGGTAGTGGAAGAAAGAGATGGGCTAGGGTGGAGATATTAGATTGAAACCAGACACGTTGCCAGAGACAGCATATCTTAAAGAGAGTGCACTGCAGCCTGATGGGACATGTGAGGACAACGTGAGTGTGTGAATGAGTGAGAAATTACTTACTTCATCTTATTTTTAACGGGATTTAATTCAATAATATGTAGCTCTGAAGATCAATTGACAGAACACAATTATAAAGTATAAAGATAAATTAATTTGCTTGAAATTATTTGAAACGATCGAGTTTTCTATTCAAATGTTTCACAATTTAGAAATAATCTTCAAGATTTTTATTGGAATTTTTGAGATTCATTAAAAGCAATCCAAATTTGTTTTAAAGAGAAGCAAAATATGAGGAATAACCGAAATTTTGTTTAGATAAAGGATATTAAACAGCTTTGTATTATGTAAGCACACTATGGTACTCTTATTTGTGCAAATGAAAGGTCATTCTTTCTTACTAAATTGTGGAAAAAATATGGAAAAGTAGGAACAGTAAAAATTCATGATACAATATAACATCCTCAGCTGAAGCGTCTTTCCTAAGAATATCCCCATGATAAACAAAGAGAGCAGCCCATCCGTATAACAATGCGGAGGACATTTTCAAACATTTTTTATTTCTGTTGTGGATATTGCCAATTTTGGAATGATTACTTGGAATTCTGCCTACGAATTATTAAATCAAATATTGATATTAGTATTCAAGCTATGTTATATTACTTTGGATTAAATATTTATAAATATATTCTACTAATAGCTAGGTCTTTTCTTTAATGCAAAATGTCAAGTTTTTACCATATTTTCAGAAAAAACTGAATCAATCTCGTTTATGAAAATATATTACCATGTATCCAAAATGCTTATGCAATTATTCACAAACTTCATGATACACTACGCTTAGGAAAAGTGAAACTCTTCACTCATGTATAATTCATATCCTTTATATTCAGATAATAGACGCCTGTCAACGTGAGCGTTGCTGAGGTCGATAATCAAAAAGCTTAAAAAAAGCGGAAATGAAGATATGTACTCTCTCTCATACACCTAATTGACAACCGAATAGGGGAACTATCACCACCTGTATAAAAGATTGATAATATCTTTGCGTTGGTAAAAACACATTTAAAAAAAATAGTAAATTTAACACACCTGCATTTTTCCAGAATATCCTGAAATGAGCAACCTGTAATTGTCTGATTCTGGACCCACTGAGAAGCTGTTGTAAAGCGCGTATTTGGTTGTATCACTCCAGTCTTCTAAATCTACACGTAGTTGGTACGACCCACTACTTGTGATCTCGTTAAGATGGTCGTTGCCAAGCCAATGTTCTCCAGTTTTTGTACCAAATCCAGCTTTGTAGTTATTCCAGTCCAAATAGAAATCCTGTGACCCATCTTGTCGACGCTGAAAAACCTTTTAGGTAACAATAATTTCAAAAACATTCGTGAATAATATTTATTATTTAGATCTCTAGTTGTTTGTTTGCGCTTTGAAGATGATATTATTTTATTGGACAATCCTAGATTGGAAATATATTGCACATGGAAACTAATAATGGGGAAAAGGATAACCACATCATGTTTAGTCTATTTCTGGGTTTGCTGTTGATAAATCTGAAGAAAAAAAAACTTTGAATCTCTTTGAATCTTTAAATCCAATTATTGGATGAGCAAAAAGTTAATGTAATGAAATTATAATACTTTATGTATAGTAACTTAGTTTGACCTCTATCTCATTTAAAGTCACCCTTGCTGCCAATTATAGTGGCATACTTGTTACAAATGAAATATCCGCAATTACAGAATTATGGCATTGCATTGTATTTTAATTAGGAGGTAGGGAAGGAGTGCGTCAAAATTACATGTAAAGCATGTGTACGTTCCAGTCACATTTGATCACATGGGTTATAATATATCTACGATATTTGGTATATCATAACGATTTGATTTTGGTTTCATAGGTTCAAAGCTTTGTGGTAATTTATTAGCAACAACTTTTAAATGAAAGCCATGTTTGACTTCGCCTCCCCATTAAAACTGTGAAGTAGATGAACGGTCTTCGGGTTCCAACCTTTAGTTGTCACCTGTCTGTATTTAATTGAAGTGGTTAAATCGGGAAAAAACTTACTGTCCATCCACCTCCATCTGTTGTCATGTCACAGTAAACTTGAAAACTCGTCGATGCTCTGGATGGGTGAATTGTATATACACCACTTGAAGTTATACCTTGTGCTTTAAGAGCCCCACAATCTTGGTAAACTAAAACTAGAGTGAACAAAAAGTATGGTTATGATAATGATGAGAACAACGAGTGTGTGTTTCATCAAAAGCAAAATTCCGAAATGGATAGAAATGGTGATATTTTAATTTTGTAATATCTGACAAAAAAATAAAAGAAATGATGAAATTCTGTTATGGCTTTTGCTGCTATATTACGAATGCTCAATTAATGCTCAATGAAATGTAAGGTTATTTTGCACGATGCACTCTGTTAATCTCTGTAGTTAAAAAAATACAAATGCGTTAAAAACAACAATTTCAGTTTCTTTTTCTTGTTTCTGTACCTCAGTACTAGCAGTCTTTTCAAAAACAAAAGTAACTAAATCATCTTTGGATTTACGCCAATATAAGAGGAAATCCAGAAACTTAATTTAAATCTATTCTCTGTATTATCTGGAGCTGATTTTTACAGCGTGTGTCAAAAACGATTTCGCTCATTTGTTAACGAAGCATGAGATGTTTTTGAGTCACATTGCTTGTTGAAACAGATAGTGATGCAAATGGGGATATGTTCTATTTGACATGCTTAAAAAGGGATCCGTTATATAATAAAGTAGTTCCTTATAACATTATTGAACATTTAAAAGATTATCATTACAGCAATTGGGGAGATAATCATGATCGTAACATATATAACGTAAGCTTAAGCATATTAAAAGATTGGTCGCAAGAGTTGCACGTGGTATGAAAATGTATGTGTATTTCTCTAAGTAAAATATAAAAAAAAAATCCTTAAAATAAATATACAAACAAATTGTCTTGGATCTGCATTTGTGACATCACAATTTACACTGCGAAGTCATTTTTGGACACACTTCGCAATCTTCGAAAGGCAATAACGCCTAAGTGGAGGAAGATATCAACAAGGTTTTTACATCAAATTGCTTCTTTGATAGTCCTATATGTATATATGTATACTAATATATATATATATATATATATATATATATATATATATATATATATATATATATATATATATATATATATATATATATATATATATATATATATATATATATATATATATATATATATACATATATATATATATATATATATATATATATATATATATATATATATATATATATATATATATATATATATATATATATATATATATATATATATATATATATATATATATATATATATATATATATATATATATTTATATATATATATATATTTATATATATATATATATATATATATATATATATATATATATATATATAAATATATATATATATATTCATATATATATATATATATATATATATATATATATATATATATATATATATATATATATATATATATATATATATATATATATATATATATATATATATATATATATTTATATATATATATATATATATATATATATATATATATATATATATATATATATATATATATATATATATATATATATATGTATATATATATACATATATATATATATATATATATATATATATATACGTGTGTGTGTGTGTGTGTGTGTGCGTGTGTGGGTGTGGGTGTTTGCGCGTGTGTGTAAACGAAAAGTCAGGATAATCTCATTTGAAGGGAGGCGCGGGATTTGCAGGTATAAGAGAAATAAATAAAAAATATATTTATATACACTAGACAGAGTTTAAATTCTGACCAGCTCTGTATTTACAGACTGCTACGAAAGCACCTCTTGTTATGAGAATGTGGTTTATAAAAGCTTGAAACACTTTTAATGTATATAAGAAATGCGATGTATTACAGAGACGACCTATTGCAAGAGAAAGTTTATCGCTTTAGTCATGTGCTCTGCTTTTAATTTATTCATCCTCAGCACATAACTAAGTCATCTACATCTCCTCCTTCTTACTGTATTGTTGAGGGTCCCCTTCCCCGACTGCCATCGTATTTCTTAATTGAACACTCGCATTGGCCAGTGAATGCCAATTATTCTTTGAGGAACTTATGTAAAATTACATCCAACCTGTTCTCGTAACTTTGATTAATTCGCCATGTTTCGCTGCTATAGAGTAGTACAGCGATACTGTTCGACTTGGAGATTCTTATATTAGTTTTGCTGCTGCACTGGTTTCATTTACAGATTTTGTTTAGCTTGTGGAAGGCTCCCCGAGCTTTTCCTATTCTTGCTCGCATGTCATCTGAAGCTTTTTAATATTTGGTCACAATTGTACTTAGATATGTAAATTTGTTAACATATATGTGTTAATAGTATAAGTGTAACTTTATTATTTTGAATTACCATCGGTGCAGGTAGCTCCAGTCCATCCCACACCACAACTGCATGTAAACTGATTTGGTCCATTTCTGCATGTACCTCCATTTTTGCAGGGTGAGGACCCGCATTCGTCAATGTCTGAAGAAATGGAATAAAGCCAAAATAGTCGATGTTCAAAGAATAACATCGATTAGGCCAGTTTTTGTTTTGATAATCTTTATAGCTGATTTAGGTTATGCGTGCTTAAATCTAAATGAGCATATATTTATATACATTAGACAGACTTTACACTCTGACCAGCTCGGTATTCAGATTGCTACAAAAGCACCTCTTGTCATGCGAATGTGGTTTATAAAAGCTTGAAACACTTTTAATGCATATAAGAACTGCGATGTATTACAGAGACGACCGATTGTTAGAGAAAGTACATCGCTTTAGTCATGTGCTCTGCTTCCAAATTTTTCATCCTCAGCACATGACCAAGTCATCTACATCTCCTCCTTCTTACTGTATTGTTGAGGGTTCCCTTCCCTGACTGCCATCGTGTTTCTTAATTGAACACTCGCATTGGCCAGTGAAGTGTTCTTTGAGGAACGTATGTAAAGTTACATCCAACCTGTTCTCGTCACTTTGAATAATTCGCCATGTGTTGCTGCTATAGATTAGTACAGCGATACTGTTAGACTTGCAGATTCCTATTTTAGTTTTGCTGCTACACTGGTTTACGTTTCCAGATTTTGTTTAGATTGTGGAAGGCTACCCGAGCTTTTGCTATTCTTTCTTGTATGTCAACGAAAGCACCGCTGATTTTGGTCTGTACCTAAGGTATATCACAACCTAACATAACAAGATGACGGGCTAAGAGGGGTTTGTCACCCTTAGTCACCCTTATTCACCCTTAGGTTTAGTCACCCATAAAAAGATAGTAACCTAAACTAACACCACTAACTCAATTTTTGTTTAAAGACGCCCTGAGTTGTTAAATATTTATCAATATTGACCTTGAAATTGTAAACAGAATTGGAGCTAACTACCCACTCAGGCAAACCATTCCATTCATCAACAACTCTTTGCGAAAAGCTAAAACGCCGAATATTTATCGTGAAACCTCTTTGGTCAACTTCAAACTGTTACCATTTGTCACAGGAGAATTAGCTGAAACATGCAAGAAATAACAATAAGTCAAAGCATCACTACCATATAAGAATTTAAAAACCTAAATCATATCGCCACGTACTCTTCTCAACTCAAGCTTGGTCAAACCAACAATTCGCAACTTAAATTAATCAGAGAGATTCCTTACTTCGGGAATAAGTATAATGCTTCTTCGCTGAAACAGCTTTAAAATGAACTTATCCTTTTTATGAAGAGACTCCAAGACTGAGTAGCAAACTTCGGTCAGGTCTGACTAACTGCTTATATAAATCAAGAACAACCTCTCGACCAAGAAAACAAAAATAAATCAAACAAACAATCAAACAAAGCATCCTATTTACTCTTCCAGCTGCTAAAGCACACTTTTTAGAAGGCTTCAGATTGCTTGTAATGACAACACCTTAATCTCTTTCTTAATCAACAATCAAGATTTGAACTATTTATGCAGAAATCCAAATTTAATTTGCTCTGACCAAAATGAATAACGTTGCATTTATCAACAATGAATGAAATCTTCCATGTTTGGGTGCAAGAAACTAAGTTCCAGATCACTTTGAAAAAGTGAAGAAATCCTAGCAACATCAACAACCCCTGCAAAGCTTAGTTTTATCAAAATATTTACAAATTCTGGAGCCAAGGGAAAGATTAATGTCACTAATGAAGATTAGGAAAAGCGGACCTAACACAGATGCCTGAGAAACACCACTTGTAACCTTCTTCCATGAGTTACTTCACACCATTAACAACAACTCTTTTTGGAAATCTAAATAGATAAATTCATACTATTACTAGAATGAGCTAGGTATTAACATCATCGAAAACACCGATAAATTAGAAACACAAGATCTCTTAGATAAAAACGCATGTTGTGACAAATTCAATTAAGCATTGACCAGTAAATAATCTAGTACAACATCCTTAACAATGGTCTCCATGATCTTGCTAACAACACTACTTAGACTCACTGGCTTACAAGGAAAACTGTGGTTACCTTTTTTTTCCAAATAGGAGTGCCATTAGCAATTCACTAGGAAGAATACCGACATCAAAGTACTTTGAAAAGATGTTACTCAGGGGTAAAAACGTCATCAAAACACTCACGTAAGACAGCAGGGTGTATGCCATCTAATCCTGGTGCTTTATTTCAATTTAAACCCCTCAACTATTTAGATACAACATGAACTGAAAAATTAAAATTCTTAATGGATAATGAAGAGCACACACGAAGATAATCCACAACATCATCAGCAAGAAGAAAATAACAGATACAAAGTAGTCATTTAAACCCTCAGCCGTACCCTTGCCACTATTGATAGTAACACCATCAGTACCCTGCAGGAGACCAACAACCACCTTTAGTTTTTGCTATGTGCGAACATAAGAATAAAATGACTTAAGATTTTTCTTAACCTCTTTGAACAATTATTTTTCAAAAAGCACTTTCGTATCTCTTATCCAACCCTTTGCCCTTTTTTCACAATCCTTATTTCTAGCAATCTCCGTAGGACACCCACTGTGCTTATAACAACTCTACAACTTATTTTTCCGAACAGCCCTCAAAACTACTCGAAACATTCACACTGCCCGATTTCACCTAAAGAATTTCCTCAACGAGAAAAACCTATTTATACCCTTCAAAACTGAAGTTTGTAAAACACCCCATGTTTTAAAAAGATCTAGGTCACAGAGCAAAGAATTCCAATCGACTGACAAATTATCCTGAAGTGCAGCAAAGTTAACATTCTTACAGTCTAAAACCAATTATTAGCCAGAGAAGCCTTTTTGAAACAATCATAGATCAAAACTAATGAGGTTATGATCACTACACCCCACCTTACCGGTACTTAGCACATTTTCAAGCATACGTTCTTCACTACTAAAAATCAAATCAAGACAATTACTACCTTGCGTGGGTAATAACATATATTGGGTAAAAAAGCAGTCTGATACAACTTCCAGAAAATATTTACCATGTGGACCACTAGTACAAAGATTCCAATCAATGTATGGAAAATAAAGAATAACTCTCCTAGAAGCAACTTTTCTCAAGCAGTCAAGCAATTTCTTAATATTCCCATGACTACAACTTAGTGATCTGTACCAACAACCACTGAACTACCAACATTGCCATCTACATAAACCCACACCATAGGTAATTCGAAAAACCTAAAGAAAACTAAACAGTTATATCCATACAACTAAAACTGTCTTTCACAAATGAAAAAACACCACCTCCTTTATCATTGGGAGTATCTAATCTGTTTTGCCTGAAAACTGATGTATCTGAATCACAAATTCCATAAGAAGTCCAACTCTCAGTAATACCAATCATATCAGGTCTACTAATTGAAACTTCAGCCAGCAGTTCATCACGCTTATTCCAAATGCTACAAACATTTGAAAACATAGCCTTTATTCTACCACTAGAAGAACAATCCGCAAAAATATGCCTGACAAGTGGGTTTAAACTATCACCCCCGTGACTAATTTAAAGGACTCAGATCTTTAATTGCCCACATAAAAAGTTATCCAAAGGGCAACAATTGTACACAATCCGTTTTAAAATTGTGTTTATATCATTTTTTGAGTGAGTTTGTTGCCTCATCATTAAATTGCATAACAGATATGTCAATGGTTCCTATGTATTATTTGGTAAAGATATCGAAAACATGTGTTGCAGGATTTGATCCCCAAAAAATATTAGGATTTTAAATAAGCGGAAATCTAATATCCAAAAAGAGCGGTGCCAATTAGGAATGTTAACTCATTATTTTGAATAGATACAAAAAAGAATTTTTAGAAATGAAATGTGTTATTATAGACAAAGAGCTACGCTCTATACTCAATGGATCAAGTAAATGGAAAATACGAGCATTATAGCAATTGGACGTCCATAATGATACTAGAATAAAAACAACAAGGGTAAGCAAACTTTAACGCTTGCTACCAGGGATGCTCGGGATGAGCACGTATAGGAGAGCTGACTTGATTGAAATCCTTCTCTCTCGTAAAGAAAACTGGCAGAAAACAATCTTTTACATCTAAATCTGTCGGTAGTCACTTGTCTAGCTTTGATCCACGAATTGAGTCCCAATTTATTTATTTTGATTCGACAATTCTTCTCCACGTTTCCGCGTCCATGTTAGTGCTGTGCTGGTAATTTGATCTGTGTTCATTTTCAGAACATGGCTAAGCCATCTCCATACCCTCATTCGTACTATGTCACTGAGAGCCTCCCGTCCTTGACTGCTATTGCATTTCTTCATTGGACACTCTCACTGGCCTGTGGATGCCAAGTATTCTTCTGAGGTAGAATTTGTGTAAAAATACATCCAACCTGTTCTCGTACAGCAGTAATGTTGGACTTGAAGATTCTTATCTCATTCTCTTATCTTAAGATAATGTTGAAGTCCAAAAATTCTACATTAAACCTTTTTCAAAACTGAAAAAGCAACACAAATTTCAATAGTGGGACAAGCATTGATATGGGGTCCGGAGAAGAAAAAAACCATATATAGTTGCCCATTAAGCTATAATGCTGTTGTACACGTTTTCAACATACTCCAGTCAAAAAATGCCCCTCACGTCCTGTGCACCCGATCCCCTCAGATTCAAACATCTTCCACCGCCTTTAATAAGCTGTTGCAATTGCAAATGCTGTAAAATTGTTACCATATACACTCTTTATTGAAATCTATTAGGTGAGTTCCCGATCTTACACATTCACTGCACCTATTTCCTACCCAATGTGTGACTGGAATCATTTTTGGACTTGATGACCAGTTGGAGAGGTCTACATTTTTGAGAAATCAAGTATTTTGTGACGTCATAATTTGCTGTATCATACCATATAGTAGTTCTGCTACTATTATAATGCATATTCAAAATTTAAAAAAAATCTCTAAATGAAGCATCCTTCAAGTGTTATAAAAGTTATTTACAAGTGTTTTTGTTTTTGAAATATATACATTTCTTGTATAAGATTGGTTTTTGCTAAATAGGTCAAGGGTCATGATTTAATGGGGGAGTAGACCCATTATAAAATGATAATCATAGGATAACTTATTGTTAGGTTTGGGCAGGAGTGTAATATAAATAAATGGGAGCCTCAATTAATGAGTGGTGGAACTTGGACTGATCACAAATATTCCTATTTTCTCAGAAAATACTGAAAAGCGAAAATAAAGATGTACAAACTTAAATGTTTGGATTGGGGTTTAGGAATATTTTTTAAGTGCACGGTGGATGCATTTAAATTACTGTGCACACGAAAACCAATAAATGTTCTCTCAAAGCTATGCATAACTCTGAAATAATTACCCTGAGTGTTGGCAACACAAGGAGAAATATAAAGAAATTACGTAAGCCCATTTTACATGTGAAATTAGTACATGGCTAAATAAAGTTTATTATCCCTTTTTGTCGTTTTCTCAGACGTAACTTTTTAACAGGGAAGTTGTTTTAACAGGGAAAACATCAGAACGAATTTTTCTTGCCAAGGAGAGGGGAATGTTGAAGCAATACTTAACAAAAAGCTTTTTCTTATGTAGCCTAATACTAATTATTCTAATATTTGTCATTTTAATTGTGGATTATATGACCGAAAACGGTTTAAGCAAGGAAGGTGGGCGGTTATTGTGGTAATGGGAGGATTGGGGGCGGAGGGTAAGGAGGGGGCGGTAGGCCCTCTTACTTATGATATCAATGAATAGGAAATATAAGTTGAAATACTTATTTTTAATGGGAAATGAACGAATTGTTCACCTTTTGTTAGATTGGAGAGCATTTCTTGCGTAAAGCTTATTCTAAATTATAATTATAACATGCATAACACTTTACTAAAATCAATATTCTATCTGACAGCATTTATAAACCCATATAAAAAGTACTTGCCATATAAAAAGTACTTGTAAAAAAACGTTTTCAGTACCCTTGGCGGCTGCAATATTTTGTCAAAATATTCTGACCATCAATTCAAGTATTAAAATAACGACTATATGGTGTGATATTATATAACATGACGTACACAAAAATATTTTCTTCGACTAGTTTTTGAGTCGAAAATAAATATCTCTTGCTCATATTTATAAATAAACATAAATAATGTTTGCAAAAGATTGCATTAAAAAAAATCATTGTAATAGCACAAAATCTAAATAGAGTTTGCATTATCTATTAAAAGAAAGACTTCGAATTGAAAATGAAGACAAATTGTCCACATATTTGGCACAACTGTTTACCGGCCCATCAATCTAAAACACAAAAGCACAATAAAGGGCGTCCATTGTACGTATCTTTGATACGTAGCAAATATCATTATTATCACACATTGAACCAAGAGAATGAACACAACTGACGCTAATTTCCCGTATATTTGTCATTTCAAGTGTGGATTAGAGGACCCAAAACTGTTTCAACAAGGGAGGCGGGCGGCTGCTGGTGGTGGGGATGGGCTGGGTTGGGGTGAGTTGGGGGTGGGTGGAGGTGTGGTACTTATCACTTATGGTAACAATCAATAATTTACATTACTTTTAAATGATTGTTATGGATAGTCCAAAACTCTTTCGAATTAACCGCTGAAGTACAGATACTCACCAGCATTGCAAGTGTCGTGTGTCCACCCAGAAGGGCATGTGCATATAAAACTACCTTTGTAGTTTTGACATGTTGCACCATTCTTACATGTGTTGAGAGCGCATTCGTCTATGTCTGCATGGAGAAACACAAAGAGGAAATAACGGTAAAAAACGAACGAGGAGCAGCAAATACAGAATTTGTCAGATATCAATCGATTCATATATTAAAGGTGGACTTGACGTCAATAAAATAGGGGGTATACGGGCTCCATCCGTATGTCACATAATTTAAAATCGGGAAATAATAGGACCTTTTTGTGTCTAAAAGATGTTTCTTTATAGTTTTCGCAACCCCCACCCCCCTCCCTACCCCTCCACATCCCCATTGGGGAGACTAGTCCCTGTCTGAAAATCATAGATCTCCCTTAGGCATTTTCATGATCAACATGTTCTAGTGGAAGCATGTAAATTTAACATTATTTTGTATTCATTAAATGATGATCTTAATTCAAAAGAAATGATATATGGAAAACTTATCAAAAATATCTTATAGATTAAATCTAGATATTAGTCATAAAGCCAATATCTATTTTCCATGTGAATGTGTTTCGACATGGCTATCATAGTAAAATAGTAATATGAGAGTGCCTGCTGCCAGCTGCTTTATATATTAGAACAATGGAGGATGAGCTACTCCAAAACACCTCTGCGTCAGCTAGGTGTCAGCTTCATTGTTACTTTGCACAAAAAAACCAACAAATAATCCTACAAAACTCTGAAATATTTACCCTCAGTGTGGGCAACACAAGGAGAAATATTAAGAAATTACGTAAGCCATTTTATATTTGAAATTAGTACATGGCTACACAAATTTGATTATCCCTTTTCGTAATTTTCTCAGAAGTAACTTTTTAATTTGTTTTAACGGGGAATATATTAGGAACGAATTTTTCTTGCAAAGGATAGGGGAATATCAAAGCAATAATCAACAAAAACGGCCTAATACTAAATTGCCTTGATATTTGTCATTTCAAGTGCAGATTATAGGACTCAAAACGGTTTAAACACAAGAGATGGGCGGTTTTGGTGATGGGGAATGGAAGGGGGGGGGGGTGGAGGGTGTAAGACTTTTTACTTATGATATCATTCAATGAGAAATAGAGGGTGGAATGCTTATCATTAATGAGAAATGAACGTATTCTTCACCTTTTCGTCGATTGGAGAGAAACAAATATTTCGTAGATGTGATTCTAAACTATAATTAAGACATGACTAACACTTCATTTAAATTAATATTCTCTCTAACAACATTTATAAAACCATATAACAAGTACTTGCAAATAACGTTTTCAGTAACCTTGATGGCTGTAATATTTTGTCAAAATATTCTGACAATTGATCCAAGTATTAGCAGAGCTACTGCATGATGAAATATTACATAATATGATATGCAAAATATGTTTTCTTTGGCTAGCTTTTAATTTAGGGTATAACAAAATTAAACGCCTCTTGCTCATATTCAGATGCTTCAACATTAATAATCTTTGCGGAGGATTGCATTAAAAAAAAGGGAAATTCATTGTAATATTACAAAATCTAAATAGAGTTTGTATTATTAATCACAAGAAATACTTCAACTCAAATTGTCCACATATTTCACACAACTGTTAACCAGCCCATCAATCTAAAAAAAAAAAACGTAGCACAATAAAGTGCGTCAATTGCACGTATCTTTGATTAGCAGCAAATATCATTATTATCCAACATGGAACTAAGAGAATGAACACAACTCTAAGTAATTGCCCCAATATTTGTCATTTCAAATGTGGATTATAGGACTTAAAACGGTTTCAACAAGGTTGTTGTGGTTGTTGGTGGTGATGATGGGCTGAGTTGTGGATGGGATGGGGGTGGGTGGAGGTTTAGTACTTATCACGTATGAAACAAACAAATGGAAAATAGGAGGTGTAGAACTTATCATTAATGGGAAAGGAATGGGTCATCGTTGTTTGTAGTTTGGAAAAAGAGGTTTGAATATTGTTTATTTTAAAGTATGATTGAGACATGCATAACACTTCTATCTGACAACATTTTTAAACCCATGTAAGAAGTACTTGTAAATAACCCTTTCAGTAACCTTGATGACTGCAATATTTTATCAAAATATTCTGACCATTGACTCAAGCTTTATTAGAACTATTGTATGGTGTGAGGTTATATAACATAATGTCACAAAATATGTTTTCTTACGCTAGCTTTTGATTGCGGGTATATAGAGAATAAAAACCTCGTGCTCATATTTAGATGCATCAACATAAATAACGTGTGCGGAGGATTGCATTAAAAATTAAATAAGGATTCATTGTAATATCACAAAACCTAAATAGAGTTTGTATTATCTATTTCTAGAAAGATTTCGAATCGAAAATGAAGTCCTCATATTTAATACAACCGTTTAGCGGTCCATAAATCTAAAAACAGAAACACAATAAAGTGAGTTTAGCCTTTATGGCACGTCTCTTTATCAGTAGCAAATATCAATATTATCAAAAAGTAGGACCAAGAGAATGAAGACAACTTATTCTAAAATCATTTTTATGTTATTGATTGCTGCGAGTTTGACCCCCGTACCTTCAAATCCCACATATGCCTAATTCCACATGGTTTCCCATGTATTATCTTTTGCTGATTTCAAACATATATTTGAGATTATTCACATCATTTTCGACGGTGTTAACAATGTAAAATTATGCAAAATCTTAGAAAATTGGCAGTATACTATATTAATGTTTCAACATTATTATTTACAATTTAATAAAGACGATGAGAAAGCCAAACTTCCCCCTTTTTCTCTTTTTCATCAATTGAGAAAATAGTATCCTGATCGCCTGATCTTTTTAGTTACAAAACTACAGTTTTAACACTACAAATCTAATTCAGTGGGCAAAGACAAGTGAGTTGGGCCTCAAGATTTTGAAATTGGTAGAGGTTAACACACTCAATGCCTTGGCGCAACCATTGTTTGCATGTTTATATCTATCTTAAATATATGCAATCTTATTCAATTTTGGGTATCATATGTGGGTAATGTTTGCTTACAATGAACGAAGCGACGCGAAGAAGATTTAACTCTACGTATATGTCAATACACTGCAAATCATGAAGAAATTGTGAAAATCGCTACTTTGCTCATGCTTGGCAGATAAATTTTAATCGCCAACACTTCCTTAAGAAAATTTTCCCACTGACAAAAAACGAATATTTGTTTATAATATACAGTTATCTTGTCAATACTGAAACAGACTCTATGATCTTTGTGCCCTGAGGAAACCACATTTACTCGCTTGCTTAAAACATAGTGGATGTACATGTACGTTCACGTGTTTGGGCAATTAAACATGAGGCGATCTTTATGTCTTGCTAAACGGAATCGCCTTGCTAAACGGATTGCTTTACATGAAATATATTGTTATATAATGGATAGGAATGATTGTTTTATAAGTAAAATAATTTGAAATAGCTTCCTTGGGTAATTTACCTTGGTTGCAAATTTTTCCTGTCCAGCCGGATTCACAAGTGCAGTTAAAAGTGCCGAGAAGATTTTCACAGGAGCCTCCATTCAAACATGGGTTACTACCACACTCGTTGACGCCTTATGGTTAGAAATCAAAATACAATGTTTTGTACAACATGTAAGCTTTCCATATTAAAGAGACAAAACAAATGAATTATGTTCATAATTAAGTGACGTTTTAAATTTTGTAACACTTTAATGTGATGAAAATTGGAAAAGTGTAAATCTGATAAAAGATGAATTAATAATTATGAATAATTATCTATCACATTGACAAGGTGCAATTAATGGAACTTACCCTCGTCTAACTTCATTAATGCATACACCTTTTTGAGTATGTTGGCAACCTCTTGAAGCGTTGGAATGATTATCTCTGTCTGGTTTCCCACATTCATCACAACTTTTCCTTGAAGGAAGTCTTGAACACTATCACACTTGTGACTAATGTTTGAAATTGTAGTGAGAAATAAATCTTTTGTTTCTTTCAGAATTCGTTCGGAATAGTTTGCTAGGTAAGAAGATGGAAGAAATAAAATTGAAAATTTGCATCAAATTGATTTATTTTATCAATTGTGCTACATATCAAAGTTTGTTCTTCCAGAAATGTAACAGGTTCCATTACTGGTGTATATTTTGCTCAACCATAAAACGCGCATTCTCTACGCCAATCATGTGACATACTCGATGCTAACCTAAACATTCTGCCAAACAACTAAGTGCTTGCGCATCTGAAAATGTGATTTCTAAACATTGAAGTTTATGGCTTTATGTGATGTGTTTGCCAATAGGTAGACATCTGACGCAAAACATAAAAGCAATGTACGTTGTTAAACGAACTAAAGCCCATATATATATATATATATATATATATATATATATATATATATATATATATATATATATATATATATATATATATATATATATATATATATATATATATATATATATATATATATATATATATATATATATATATATATATATATATATATATATATATATATATATATATATATATATATATATATATATATATATATATATATTATATATATATATATATATATATATATATATATATATATATATATATATATTTATATATATATATGTATATAATATATATATAAATATATACAAATATAAATACATATATATTATATATATTTTGTATATATATATATATTATATATTTATATATATATATACAAATATCTATATATCTATATATATGTATATATATATATATATATATATATATATATATATATATATATATATATATATATATATATATATATATATATATCTATATATGTATATATATATAAAATAGGGTTATTTAAATGTATTTAGGAAGATGAATATTAATCGAACAATGCTGAATCTATTCTTTTACTAACGAACTGGAACGCTAATTAAAGTCGACTCATTATAACTTAATTGCTAGTATTTGTTAGCATTGGAGCTGCCATTAAATCAAACGGGCTGGATTTTGTTTTAAATCTAGGTTTAATTCCAGAAATTTATTTAATGAAATACCAAATAGTGTATGGGACAAAAATAAAAGCGAAGATCTAAGATGAAAATACCATTACATTAAGAAAATAGTATACATTTCAACTTTTAATAGTGAATCGTAATATTTTCTTGTGAATACTTATGTCATTGAACAACAATACATATGTTTAAACCGTTACATCCAATGAATTCACACAAAAAAGGTATAATATTTTGAATCGAGAGGCACTTTAAAGAACTGCCTACATTCACAATTTTACGGCCGAGTGATCCTGGAAGAAATAATTGGTGACTTATTCGTCTGAACAATAATATTTGTTAAGTGTGTGGTATCATAAATGTCGATTTAGCATGCTTTGTATTCTAATTAAGATGTCATGTCACCTAATGATTGTATATATTCTTACCATTACACACATTGTGCGCATCAGTGGCACTCATTTCGAGGAGATATTGCTCTGTACAGACTGTAGGGCTTGAAGTAAGTTGTCTAGAATAGAAACACGAAACAAAAAAAGATACGAAAAAGAAACTCTTCATTTGTTAAGTTACAAATGTAAAGCTTAGCATTGAGTACATGCTGTAAATATATGATCTATACACATTTCACCATATTTTAAATTGAAAGGTGTAATTAATAAAGCTTACCATCATCTGATTTTGTTTGATTAAGTACATCTTCTAGTATTTGTGTAACATCCTAGAAGACACATAGGTATATACTACATGGTTAAAGCTTGAAAAATATCGAATAGGTAAGACGATCTAAAATTTGAAAAATTGTGACCTTCACTTATTGTAATGTATGGCGTTTGATGTTCATTTGCCTTGAAAAAATCAATATTCCTGAAAAACTAAACTTAGTGAAATGCAATAACTACACAAAGTAAAACCGATAATAATACCAGTTGATAACAACAATTGAAGACGAGAAACATAAATTACCGATAATAATACCAATTGATAAAAAAAAAGTTGAAGACAGCAGACATGAATTACAAATTTTATCGATTATTTTAATTCAGATTTCGGTCCTTGACATTGTCAATGTAAGCACAGAAGAAGGTTTTACTGTTATACCATGATTCATTCTAGTATTCGATATGTACTATAATCTTACCATGGCAAACAGCGTTTTCGTCTGGGGATTTCTGCAATAAACTAGCAACATTTTCGACTTGAGAAGAAACATTGTTCTGCAAAGACTTCAGGACATGTAGTACATTTGCTAGAAATGAAATACAAGAAAATGTCATTTAAAAGTAAACACCTGTCTCGCTCTCGTTCAGTAATTTTAAAAATTACTAAAACTGTGATAAAATCAATCAAGCAAACGTGAAATTTCATATGCTTTTTTTGCTAATGTTTTGGCATGAATACTCCATGAACCTCAACCTGAAGCCTAGTATAATTACCCTCTTTATACCGAATAAGTGTTTTGTAATTAAAGTAGCTATTGGAGTGAAGGGGTGGGAGCATTGACGCTAATGGGATTGTTTTTTTTCTCAATCCCATACCAAGTATGGAAGAATGCATGCATTTGATGATCATCTCTTGTTTAATATAAAACAAACTCGATCCATGTTGATGATGAATTTTTCCAGGTTGATACAAACCAAGGAATTCACAAATTTGGGATTTTTTTTAGAGAAAAAAATCAATTAATAGAAGCTTATTAAACGTATCTACTGGCAGCATTACTCCTGCACATGAAATAAGAGGCAAAGGAAATTTTAACTACAGAAAGATATTTGTTACATGTGTGGTACTACAAAGACGATTCTTTATATTTTGGAATTGAACTTTGAAATATTCAACGAATTTGAATTTCACTGCACTGAAGCTAACATGGCATTGTAGATATAATGATAACGAACATTATGAATATTGCATGATAACTTACCATTTTCAGACCTCGTACTGTTCAGAAGATACTGCAAGTTATCATTTATATAATGTGTAGCCTCAATGACAGAATTCACATTTGCTTCAGTGCTTCTATTCTGTAACAATCCTGCGAGTTGTTCTTGGTGTGACATTAATTGTTGTATCCCTTTGGTCAGTACATCTATGCTTGATAAGATGTCATTCAAAGAAATTATGCCTGAGACACTGTTGCTTTCGTCCGATAAAGAAATGTTTTTCATGATGAATACCTCTCTTAGCACGTCATGAAACATGGTTAAATTGGAGAAATGTGTACTTTGACGTGTAAGATATGTCTGTAACGAATTATTGAAATATGTCATATCTTTGTGTAGCAGCCTGAATTTGTTGGACATCAGTTGTTCGAACGCATCAGTGTTGATAGAGTCGAGGGACGTAATAAATATATTTTTCAATTTATTCACCCCCGATATAATTTCCTGCATACTAGTGGCTGAGAAATTAAGAGAATTCATCATAAGGTTGTGATTGGAATTTTGGTTTAAATGAATATCTCTCAACATCTTCTGATTATTGCTAACAGAGGCTGATAGTGTGTGATTAATTTTGACGTTATGTTCCAACGAATTTTCTATTTCTAATTTTCGTTCATCAGACAATGACAACAGAAAGACTGTTAAATTTGCCTGTGCGTCTTTAACTGATGCCAAAGAGCTATCAAATTCTCTCATTGAAAACACTGAATCTTTGTTTGCTGCTGACTGACTTCGATTCAAAAATCCAATACTCATTGATATTTTGGTTAACGAGTTCAGAATATCCACCTCATTCGACAAAATGGTCGACGTTTGCCAAGAGTTATTCAAGTACTTTACTTGCTCTGTAATCTTCTGTATATCCCCAGTAATGTTCAATAAAGTAATGCTGATAGCGTTATTGAGTTCACGGATAAATATCAATGTAGATTTGGTTTCATCATGGTCTGAAACAATTGGAGCTGTTACTTGCTGTTGAATGTCCTCTCTTCCGCAGCGTTGGTATATTGTTTCATTTAAAGAAACGAGGTATTCCTTTAATTCTTTTATCTGTTTGTCCAATGCTTTAAACGAAAAGAAAATTAGTGTTGTTTGCACCGTAAATAATACAAATTTAGAATTCATGGAAATAACCTGTAGGATGCATAATACAAATTCGAGATTCGAAAGTTTTACCAGAGACTTGCAACTGTTGTTTAAAGGTAAATGTGTGAAATATTGTCTTTTCTTCATTTTTAGAACATTAAATACTAATTTATAACTTTTAAAATAATGTACTACTTTGTATTTAATAAACACTTACTTCGGAGCTAATACTTCACCAAAGATAAACACAAATTCATGTTCAAATATAAAATGCATTGTTTATTATCTATAACTTAAAAGACAGTTATATTTCTTACAAAAAAACTAATAATTGTAATAACTTCGTCCTATATAAACGTTATAATTCAATTATATGCCTTGGTGGTAATATATTTTTGAGGGAATTACATTATTAAATGTCAATAATAATGATTTCATACATTACACGAAAACATCTATTAGCCTAGGGTCATATTGAATACCTGGTTCACATAAATTATATATAAACAAGATGTATTTCGTTTTGGTTAAATTATTTTAACTTTTATGGTGGATTGTAAGCCAGTCTTGTTTGCAAGAAGAAAAAAACCTTACATCTAATGGTAACTTTTAAAGTAAAAAGGATAATTAAAAGTAACGAAATCTCGAAAAGAGATAATTAGAGTACTTACTTTTAAAAGTGGCTAGATTCTTTATTGAACGTGCATTACTTAATGGGTATTTCAAGAGCTCTATTACTCCCCTCAACCCAGTTACAATTCTGTTGTTCTCAAAATGCACCCAAACTGTTACTCCTATAATACTTAAGAGTAGCACCAGTGTGATAGAAAATTTAATAAAATTAAATTGTTCAAAGGTGCTGGTAGTCTTATCTGGAAGTAAAGGATTAATACATTCACGATATTTAGCTGCTAACTTGTAACTGTCATCACACTTCTCCGGTTGCAAATCAGAAGTTGCCTTTGTAAAGTATTTGTAATATTCTGCCATAGTTAGTTTTATCTGCAACATACCCGACTGAATTACGCCAACATAATTTCAGGAAGACCTTAAATACCTATCTTGAATTTTTTTTCTCTTTTAAAGAATGAAATTGTACGCATGCTCCATGGAGAAGTGTTAGCAACTTAAGAATTTAAACGGGGTCTGGTTTATTTCGAGCTTCAATTTCATTCTCGCTGTTTCACTTTGCCCATAACATGCGTTATCATAGATATGGAAAAGTAACACAAAAAATCGCCCATTCACCGAATATTATGAGGATATATTCTCCGTAAAGACAGCGACAACAGATAATATGTACGGGGTTTCAATCAGTCATACAATATTTTGTTGCACCATCATAAGAACCTTAATTTCAAACTCCCACATATAATGTGGATCGTTTGCGTTGCGTGAGATAATTTGCCCTCGCGATTCTAGTGCTAAATGCTTTGTGTCCAAGGGCGGATTACGGGGGCCAATTATTATAGCCGTCATATATATATATATATATATATATATATATATATATATATATATATATATATATATATATATATATATATATATATATATATATATATATATATATATATATATATATATATATATATATATATATATATATATATATATATATATATATATATATATATATATATATATATATATATATATATATATATATATATATATATATATATATATATATATATATATATATATATATATATATATATATATATATATATATATATATATATATATATATATATATATATATATATATATATATTGTGGTCTAATATGAATTGGTGATATCCGCACTATCGTTTCTCTTGCAATGGATAAATTATTTTTGTTAAAGGAATTTAGAAACATTCGCATTCAACTAAAAAAAAAAAATAAGATACGTTGTACGAAAAACTTTAACGGTATTTTAGTACTTTCGTCAAACCCTTTGCATTTCGAAAAACTTGAAAGGATTCGTTCGGTGGTCAAGCAAGTTTATCCTATTTCAACGAGGATTTCCAAATAAACAAAATGGCGAGTCAACCGTTCAAGTATCTTACTTTATTCAGGAGAAGTTCAAGTTTTTATGTTCTGCAACATTTGTGTAAGCCCGACCTAAATTAGATTAGTTGTGACATCACGTCCTCAAATTTCTCAGACTTTATGTACTCTCTCATATTTGTTTGTTACGATTTTGTGGCTGAAGAAGTTACAGGAAAAATAGTTCAAATAGTGTAATAGTTAAATCAATTTTCTATCAAATGCATATACAAGTTTAAATTAAGAAAATGAGGACAAGGGCGTCAACCTCCCATAGTAGACTTATTATACCAGTCACTAACACAGATAAGACAGAACTTTAAACTTGAATATCTTCTTCACTAAAAAAAAAAAGATATTGAAGTAGTTGCTTCACCAGTTTATTTATATAATAGTCCTCTTTCATATAAAACTACTGAACTATCTTTTTGATAAAGCTTTGCAGGCCAATATATAGGCTTTGCAAGTTGATCTAGGAATTATTTTTGGTTTCGTTGAGCTTATCAACTAGCTTTATTCATTTAGATAATCAATGTTGAAGGAAATGCTTGCGTGTTTACGATTTCATTGTTTTTATCCAAAGATGAAATGTTTTAATAGGAATGTAATTATCAATAGCATTACATTAAACGTTTTTTAATTGCATTTATTTTTTGTTTATTTATATATTTAGTATCTTTATTTCATTTATTTGTTTCTTTAGTATTACATCGGGGGAGGGGAAAGAGGATTTTATCTAAAATATCTAGCATTGCTGACATCATCTTGCCATTATCTTGTAGCGAAAACATTTTTTTGTCAATTGTTTGTTATTTCTGGTTATTGGCGGGGTGGTAAGCAGAACTTAAAACATACTATAATGCAAAAAATGTAGTTCGACAATTATCTGCATGACATCCATCACTGGGGAACGCTTCTTTAAGTAGGAGATATTGAGATAATGAATTATTTAAAAATGTTTAACTATTATGTTTTTATTTGAGCGATTAACCCGTGACTAGACACCTAACTTGCTACAAATTGATGTACCTTTTAATTGTAACTCAACCCTCTGTCAACCATTCACCATGGAAAGATGTTTTCTCCTTAGCAGTTACTAAACCAATCTAATCAGAAGAAGTATTTATTTATCACATAAGCTTACTTACTATGAATAGTGGCTCTTCCATAATCCATCATCTCCGGACGTGTCATTACCGGTGCTTTCTTAATGTGTTCTATTTCTGTTGTTAGTCCCTGTATAATTTTGTTGTTCTCGAAATGCGTCCATACTGTCACTCCAATAATGCTTACCAGTAGAACTAGTGTGACAGAAAACTTAACGAAAGTAAACTGTTCAGAAGTTGTCATTTCTGTTTCACGAGGTGAAGGATGTATACATTCGCTAGATTTAGCTGTCATCGTGTAGCTGCCATCACATTCATCTGGTTGGAAACCAAACTGTGCCTTCGTGAAGTATTTAAGATTTTCTGCCATTGTTGGGCACTAGCTCACTTGAATCCTGAAGAAACAATACCAAGTAATGCCTTGATAATGGCTTTAAGTACCCGAAATTGTTTGCTTCAAAAGTTGAATTCTTGTACGCGTACGTTAAACATAAAACCCTCTATTGAAATTTTCAGATATTTTTGCTGAAAGCTCAAATTTCACTATCTATTTCAGGCGGAAATATACATATCATACCCAGACAGAACAGGTGTTAACGTGTGTATCCAAAAGACATTTTAAAATCTTTATATAGTACTCAAGGTGAAAGCAAATAAAGTCCCAAGGTTCATTGTTCTTTATAATATGGCTGAACAGTATACGTGAAAATATTCACACCGACTTGCGTAACAAATACCTTAACCGCATACCGCACAAGAGCTTCCGATGTACAAAATACTGGTAAAGTAGTAAAGTATCTGGAATATAAAGGTACACCAATTCTTACTTAGAAGATATAGTAGTAAGACCAGAATCGATGAATACTGCATTTTTCAAATCTAATGAGGCCACTAAATATATCAAAGAAGTAAATATGATATGAACATTTATTTACGAAGTACAGTAGTACTAAAAGAGTTTTGATGTACCAAATTAATACAATTCTACTTGAGCATAATTTGTAAATAGTACTTAATATATCACGAAAACCATTGGCGGATCTAACTACTAGGTTGGTCAGTGGGTGTTATATTGAGTACGAAGTAAATATAAGGGTGCAAAGGTGTCCTAAGTAATATGGTGGGTACCCGTAGTGAGTCAGTGTCTGAAGTGGTTGGTAGCGTGGGTGTTTGAAGTGCCTGGATGAGTGTTTGAAATGTTTGGATGGGTGTGCAAAGTGGGATAAGTGAAAAATCGATAAATGGGTTGGTACAGTACGTGTGTATCTGATTCGTGCACCGTTTGGTGAATTTATTGGCTGCTTGGTCAGTGGGTGGGTGTTTCGTTGGTTCGGTGGATGGTTGGTATTTTAGCAGTTGTGCGAATTGATGGGTGGGCGGTAAATATAGGAAATTTGAGTAGGTATTTGAGTGGGCAACTAAGTGAGTATTCTATCAAGTAGTTGTTGCCGTGTTGGTTGGGTTGATCGGAGGGCATTTTGTGGGGTGTGTTGCTTGATTTGGTGGATTAATACGTGGGCGTGCGGTTCGACAGGTAATTGGTTGTTCAGCTGGGTAGGTGGTTGGTTAACTACAGTCGTGGCCAAAAAGTAGTTGGGGCAAATGAGAAATCCCCACTCTCATCGATCAATGTTGAAAATAATTTTACCGTGCTTTTGCAAAGCGCGCAACATTGAATGGGGGAGGTGGGGGAAACGCCGTTAAAAATATTTGAGCGATTTTGTACCAACGTATTTGGCCACCATTGTGTGAGCGCATGTACAAAGTATATGGGATTAATAAGGATATCAATAAGATAAGGAAAACAATTGTTAAAACAGGTAGCATGTTGTGGGTAGTGTAAAATTTAGCTGGAGCAGCGGCGGGACTGCAGAACATAAGTGATAGAGATTGTAGTCTGAGCTTTGTATCCAAAAAAATTAGAAGAATTCATACATAGGAAATCGGGAATATAACACTTTATTCTGATGTGTATTAAACATAAATTTGAAAGATAATTTATCTGAGTGGGCAGGGGAAGGAGTGTAAGGGGTAAGTAAAGATGTATAAAATATAACGTGGTGAGGCTTCAATCAGCATTTTAATTACGAATTGTGCGGAAACGGGCAGTTCTGTATAGTGAATTATGTCAATTTATGCACATACAGGGGGTGGTGGAGTGGAAAGTAGCGTCGGCGTAAATGATAACTGTCAAGTGGAAGCATTCCGTATATTAATATCAAATGCCAGATAGACAGCTACGGTGCCGCATTTCGACCAATGATTTTGCCATTTCCATTTAGAAAATGAGCTCGAGTTTTAAAATCAATTTGCCTTAATTTTTATTAAATGATGTATTTTTTCGATCAATAAATAGGAATATTTGCATATTTCTGTAAGTGTGTTGTATATTCTGAATCAGAATGAATATACCATCATAAAAGAATGCATTTCATGATAATTTAAGAGTCATTTCCATAGAAAAGACAATCTTTTAATTTATTTATCAATTTAGATTTTCTTATAAGGGTTCAGAAGATTATTTTAAAGTTATAACATGACAAAAATTACATGATTTATAGCAAATCAGTTGCCTCATCTATACAGCAGTACATAAGACCACTTTGCGGTGCCAATACAATAATCGGATATCTGCGCTAATTATTCCCAAAATTGATGCAATCCAAACTCATTATGATGTTAATGATTCCGTATTTCATCATTTTCCCGGAGAATAGCCAAAGGTGTTACACTCATTCCAACATTTGTGGGCGTTTCTCGAATGGCGCTTACTGTCGTCAACATGTCTTCTACTCTTAACATTGAAAATGACGACAACTTCTTTCCTTTATTTCTTATATCCAAACATAATATTCTCAATTTTTAAATGGAGGGATCGCCGAAGGAGTATGTACAATTTAATTGCATTAGACCCCCCCCCCCCTCCTTCTTCCTTGCTGCATTTCATTTGATACACACCTCATTCTGAACGATGTCATGAACTTGCCCTCTATAACTATACATTTTAATTACTTCATTGTCTCGTCGTTAACCCTCATACACTCGGTACAGACACTTAGACAATCGTGGCCAAAAGTAGGTGGGACAAATCACCAATCCCCTTGATCAATGCGCACATCATTGAATGGATGAGGTGTGGAAATGTAGATGGGTGGTGATTGAGTAGCCGGGTGCTTGGTTGGGTAGGTGATCGGGTGGTTGGGTAGCTGGATGGTTGGTCGTTGGGTGGGGGGCTTGTTGTTATGGTAGTGGCTAAGTGACGAGCGTTTCGATAGGTGGGTGTTTGGACGGAAGGACACTTGTATTTGGTTAGGCGGGTCAGTAGTTGAGTGCATGAATTTTAGTTTTGTGAACTCGTGGTTCGTTCTTGGGTGGATAATTTGATAGGTGGGTAGTTCCGTGGGTAAGTCTTTTTGCGGATTTTGTTAGGTAGGTTGATGGTTTGAAAGTGTACTTGCATGGCTGCATTTCGGTGGGTCGAGTCTCAGGGTGGTTGGTTGGTATTGCGTGTGGGTTGATTTGGTTTGGTGGGTTTATTCCGTACGTTGCACTTTTTGGGTGGCTGGGCATTTTTAATGACTGTTTTTTTTTTGCTAACCTTTAGAAATGAATATGTGACACTACATTTCCATTTCATTTTTAAAGCAGTTTTCCAAAAGCAGTTTCTGTATGTTTCTTCGATGTGATTATAATCATCACTTTTCACCACGTTATTTCGCCGAAGTACTAGGTTGGGAAGATGTTTGTACTAATCACTTTTAGGAACGTATGGCTGCGTCAATTTAAAAAAACTTCATAAAATGTTACCAAAACATATCATCATTATCAACAATCACAGCAATAATAGGAAATTAGATAGAAAATTAAAAGTAATGGAAATAGAAGCATAAAAACAGTTTATTGTAAATCTGATCAATTTCATGGTGGTGAACTCTTTTCCAACAATTGTGTGAAAATGTTCAGTTGTTGTAACATTATCAATTCAAATTTGAATGAGACGGTGTAACAAAAATGTGCTTTGAAAGAATGTATTTATATCCACAGTATATTTCTTTAAATCCAATTTTGAACATTTGTGTAATTTATTTTGCTTTTCATCTTTTTATTAATCACACAGCATTACTTTTACATTTACTTGATGATGCATGCTCGGTCATTGCTATATATGATCGGGCCATATTAAAATTACAAGCTAACAATTTCCTCTGATAGTGATTAATACTTTATGGAAGTTAAGACCCATATTTTTTTTATTTGCTACAGCATTTGCCCTACATGTGCAAAAATAGTTTCGTTAATTATTTTGAAATTGTTTGCTCTTTTTTCCGCAAACTCGATGAAATGATGAACATTTCTATGAAGTGGATTTGTTCAGTTGCATAGTACAGAAAACATGTACACTTATTTGTTTATCTTATATTAATGTACTAATTAGAGGAATTTTCTCTACTTGAAAATGTTCTACTTATGGTATCTGACGGAAAAAATAAAATAAGGTACAATATAATCACAATGATAAAATATCATCAAAACAAAAACAACATTCAAGCATTAAATAATAATGAACAAAAATACCTTAATTTGAGATATGATGCTGTTAAAATGTCTTCAGAAATCGAAAATAAAACAGAAAAAAGTACGTTCTAAAAATTTAAAATGCTGAATGTGCAACGTTTCAAACGTTTTAAAGTTTCTATGGTAATTCCAAATGGTACAGACACTGTCAGGTTTAACTTCTGTGCTTTGGGAATTTGAGTAAGACATTGAATGTAATGATTGCTGTTGAGTCAAACCAAATATTATTGGATATATAAATTGTTAGTAACAAAGGCATACCCATTTAAGTCGAAATATATATGTATGTATTATTGTTTTTTCAATTCAACTTCCGGATGAAAGAAACGGAAATTATGTTCGTTTTGATCGTACAAGCGTGTATATTTAAAACAATTTGTATATAACTCTAAATATTTTGGCAGCAGTCCAATGAATACATTTAGGAAAAGTATTCCTTGATATTATCTTGATATAAATTCTTCTTTATTAATCTTGTATCGTGCACATATTAGCAAAAATAGGTCAGATGCTGTGTTGGAAATTTAGGACCTTGAGTTGCACTTTGTCACCGAATGAACATAATGCTGTTACAAAATCGAAATTGGCTCGATTTCTTATTAAGAGTAAATCATGCACCAATTAACAACCTGTATCCGTTTTTGTTAAGTCAAATTGAATTTACGCAAAATGTGGTGCTTTTGAATGGTTGACTTTAAATTATATATGGTCTTCCTACAAAACAAACAAACAAACGAATAGAAAAATATGTGATTAATAACATTACCTGTATCTCCATGGTAACTTGCAATGGATAGCCAGTAGTTGTACAATTCCGGACTCACCTCAAATGTATTATATAAAACAATTTTTTCGCCTTCCCAGTCTTCAAGATACACTCGCAACGCATAAACTGTTATATTTCCTGACGAGTGAGAGCGCTAATTTTATCGGTACCCAACCAAAACTCTCCGTTTAAATGACCAAATGCAGCTTTATAAGCAGCCCAGTCTAGATAAAAATCGACGATCTGTCTTTTCTACGCTGGAAAACCTATCATTGTGTGCACAAATATATAATGCCCTGTAATGAAAGAAGGAGATTGTTGTCAAAGAATGAAATCAAAATGTCTTAGTTATAACAATTTGTATATATTTCCGTGAGAATTGTTGTAAATGGGATGTCATCTTGTTCTAAAATCATCTGTTTACTCTTGAAGAAGGTATGTTTAAAATGTCGGTTTCGGATGTGCTGTTTAGACTAACTCACAAACCCAACAAATACAAGTTGGCTGAAAGAAGAAGCATTCGAGTTACTCTAACAAGAATTTTGTTATGTTGCAGACAGTAAATAATAGCCTCAAAGTTGTCATAGAAATTAATTTATAATTAACCATCGAATAGTATTCAAGGTAACTTTTGAACCATAAGTTATCTTTCATTTTTGCTGAAACTTCTCGTTCAAATCAAATTTTGTTGAGAACAAAAACATAGTGATTCTTGTTAATGCTTGTGACTATTTTGAATTGTTGCGTTATCCCGTACATTCTTTTGTTGTTCATTTGTTTGAATGTTGCAAGGACGTGGAGGTTATGTGGCTAACAACTTCAATACCAAGACGCTCAGAGCCGAGCGATGGTTCCCCCATCTGAACTTCAGATTTCGAAATCGAAAACAAATTTCTTTAGTTAATATCACTTATATCATTCAAAAAATAGAACAGGTCTTGTAAAATTCCTTAATGTGTTTTGAAAATGAGGCATTTGAGAAGACATTTGTTTTTCTGTCCTTGTCATTGTATGCTCACTGATAATTTTTAGGATCAAATGTCAACGTTTTAGTTTCAACTGCAAGGCGGAGTTATATTATTCTGACGCCTTAAATACGTGTCTTTAGAAATTAGAAATTATAAGTAGGTTTTAGACATATACATTTGAGAAATTGTGTTTTAATGCATTAATGTGAAATTGTGCTTTATTGCAAGAACGTAGAATGAGAAAGGTCGTGTTTGCGGGGATGAGGAGGAGGTTCTCCCCTGCTTTTCCCCCTGCAAATGTTGAGCACATTTAAAAAGAAATACCACGACACGGTGTAATCAAAACATTGTTTCTCTTAAATAGTAATAGAACACGAAAAGTAATGTAAATATTAACATCTTCATAAAATAACAAGTCTTTGAAATATTTCTTAAAGTGCAATTTGCAACATTGCTAAATTTCTTTGTTTAGTAATATCGAGTCAGATCCTCCTCACCCTTTGATTTTTGTGTGAAATGTATTGTATTTGAACCACACAGCAACTCCATGATAAGCTGATCTTGCGATATTAAGTAATTGTAGAATAAATTCTTGAAATAGGATTATAAAGTCATTAGGTTACCCGAGTAAAGTAACTGACGGCCGACAAGTGGGGGCATATTTTGCACTGAGTCAAAATATTCGAACAAACAGTGCAGATGATGGATCTAAAGCAAATTGGTCAAATTAATCATAATCAATTATTTTTTTGTGAATGCTTTCGTAATTTTTCAGTAACACGAGTATTAAACATTAGACATGTGCTAAATCAAAACTTTCCTCACTTAGCAAGACAAAATTCTTTTGAAAAACCTTCTTGTCTTTGAAAAAAAACTTTTCGACCAAGAGTTCCTTTAAACAAGTCTTTTGTTTTACATAAAATCCTCTTGTCGTGGCTTGGAATCGTTTGTTTTTATTTGAGCCATATCGTTGACTTCTTAAAATCGCTGCTGTGCAGGCAGACAGGGATATTTGAATGAATTGGAACTGTATTTCTGTGTTATTCTATTTATCATTTATAGAAAGAAAAATAACCACAAAGTTATATTAGTTTTACTTGTCATCAAATTTGAAACATTTGGCTTTTTTTCAATGAATTCCAACCAAAATCTAAAAACCATACAAAGCTAAGCTGTCAAAACCGTTAAAGAAAATTTTACTAATGGGTATTCTACCAGCTACTGCAATAAACCATTTGGTAGATTATTTTTCCTATGTTCTGATTCATGTTGGTGTCAATTAATTAAACCATAAAGCGGTTGATTGGTTTGGGTTTGAATCTTAGATTGTTGTATCCTTCAACTAAGATCATTGCTTCATAGTGGAATAGTAACAGAAAATATTATAAAATGATGTGCGCTTATTATATTCTCTCCCTATAAATCTAAGGTGAAATTTGTTTTCCTAATTTAACGTTATATACTTTTTCATCAAATAATAATATATCGTTACCAACGACAAGAAAAGAGCATCTACGGTAGCTGCAATCACATAAATAGGCAATATAATACACAAACAAACTTCGTACCTACACCACCCCTAGTGACTTGGAAAAGTCTTCCTTTCATTCCACCAGATGTTCCATTATATTCATCTGCAAAGTACAAATATTTTTTTTTTTATTCAATTGATTACCCACATTATATACCTAATAACATATTTATCATATGGAATTATGAGTTTTTAAACTTTTTAAAAATACAATTATAAAAAAAGTATTCGGTCGAAAAGTTGCTGATGACAGTTTTTCTTTTCTATTTTGTATTTCATTGCCCAGAATTGGGATCATTTTGGATAAAATACATAATTTATGACCAAAAATTGGGGAAAATGTACAGCATGATCTACATAAATAACAAAATTAAAATCAAGTATTGATAACTGTCCCCTTTCAAAACTAATATTTGAGCTTCTAATTGCAACAAGTAGCACAAAATGAGGATTTTTGTACCTGCTTTGGACATTCACTCTGTGCCTCCTTTTTTGTTCCTGCTGTAAAGGGTTGACTTCTGACTTTCTCACGATTAATCTGCTTATATTTCTTATCTGAAATAATGCCTTGTCCTCATGTGTCTCCCCAAATTTCAATAGTACGACATCTTTAGTTTAATTTAGGGCCCAACTGTGGCTTTTGTCATAAGGAATTTGTCTCTACCATTCTTGCAGAGTTAAAAATGGGTCCGTTTAAAGAAGGGTTCTTTTTAAAATGTTACCTTTAGTATACAGTACGTGATCTCGTTGTAAAAGAAAAATACACACATTAACCTAAATTAAAGGGACACCAATTGTGATTGTGAATGCTACATGCACGCAACTATTATATTACCAGTTTTCATACTTAATGCAAAGTCAGATCTTATCCACCAGATTGTACTACTGCATCCAGCTTCAGTCCCTGCCTTCCCATTTTCCGTTCTTATAATCGATAAGAACACTTCCAAATGAATTCATTGCTACTTGCGGGGACCCAACAATTAGTATTTAAAAAGCCTTGTCGCTTACCAGTTAAAAAAAGCGAGTAAATTTGATATATGTATGGAATTAAATTCATCTTAAAATGTAGCATTTCCCGATTACCATTACCGTTTACTTGATTTTCAAATTATTGAGAGCCAATGATTCTCCTACAGTTCATAGAGTGGACATTCAATTAGGATTTGGGCGTTCCTTATATACTGCAACATTCCTCAGTGGTGACTACTGTCTTTTTCCTCAAAAAGAAAAATGGACCATCATCTATACAAGTGAGTAATCATGATATAAAACTTGTCGATGTCTCTATCCACTGGTTTGGCCGTCACTGAATTGTTGTTGTTCTTAAACCCTTAAATCATAATGATAAGTACTGTATCACAAAGGACATCGCGAGGAGTTAATTGAAATACCTTGCTTCCGTAGCATTATTTTACCTCTTATTTTACCAAGCATGATGTAGGAAAACATAACTTAAACTATAACATTTTTCTTTATTCCTATTTGCAATTTAAATTGCTAAAGAAAATTTAAACAAACAAACCATTACTCACCTAAAATTCTGCTTTCTATGTCCGTTATGACGATCAGTAGGCTTTCATTCTCATTGATCTTTGAAGGAAAATAAAACAAGGCGACGGCAAAGGACCTTTAACATAAAACGGTAAAAATTTCAAATAGAATATAAATCTCCCTGCTCCTCTTTGAAGCGGTAAAATGGTTAATTATACCATATT
>JAIGNY010004159.1:247500-257500 GCA_020152595.1 Chiridota heheva
CAATGGGGGAGTCTTTCCCTACCTTGCCATTCCCTACCCTCGTGAGAAAGAAGCCCCCGCTCTGCGTGCAGAGGGGAAAGAGTGTCGACCGCTCTCTGCCACGTTCACTCTGCCGATCCACGAAATGGACTCATGACGAGAGGAAGAAGCTGTGTTGGGCTTCGCCATCATTCCACGGCAACGAGTCGGAGCCCGTCGCTGGGTAGCCGCATCCCGACCCCTTATTGGTTCAGGTGGTTGTGTATAAATGGTTGTAAGCGGGTAGGTCGGTAGATGAATGGAATGGGCGCGTTGGTGTGTAAGGTTTTTAAAGGCGTATCTTAGGTTGGTGCAGTTTCTTTGTAAGTAAATGTAAAGAGGTAAGTGAGCAAGTGTGAAATGTGTAGCATTGGTAGGTGCGTGATTGGGAGGAGGGGTGTCCCGGAATTGTGTTTTTGGAGTGGATTTTTGGCTTTATTTTGTTGGTTATGGGTGGGTGGTTTGGGTGGGTATGTTGGTGTTGTCGGTGGGTCTGTTAATAGGTATGGGCGGAATCGTGTAGTGGTAAATGTGCTGTTGGTGATATGTGGTCAGTTGTCCATTTCTTGGTATTTCTGGCGACTGGGTGGTTATTGGTGGATGGTTATATATAAGAGAGTGGTTCGGTATGGTTGTGGTGGGTTGTTGTAGGTTGGCTAGGTAGGTGGGTTGGTTTGGTTTGTTGGTTGATAGCTGGTTTGGGTTGGTGGGTGGGTAGGTGGGTAAGTGGTTTGGGTCGATGGGTTGGTTGGATTTGTCAGTTGGGTTGAGTTAGTCTGATTAGTTGGTCGCTTGGGTTCGTCAGTAGGGTTGGTCGGTTAGTATGGTGGTTATGGTTTAGGGTATGTGTATGGGTATTGTTGTGGATGGCGGGCAGGTGGTTTTTGTGAGTGGGTAAAAAAGGTTGTCTGGCACTGATGAAAAAAAACGTGTGTGGTAATATGCGGGTTCTTTTAATTGAAAATATGTACAAAGTAACGTGATGGTAATGAATGGATGGATGTTAATGGGTGCGGTAGAGGGATGGTAATTGCTGTGTGGGTGGGGATTGGATGAATGGTAATTTGTCGTAAGGGAGGATTGTTTGAGTGGGCGGTAACAGGTTGGTTATTGGGTTGGGTATGTGTGATTGGGTTAATTGGTGGGTGTGTCGGTTATTACTGGGCGGGCTTTTGTGGGTGGTTGGGCTTTTTGGATGTGTTTATATGATTATAGCCTATGAAGGGACAGGTCGTTCTGAGTGTATCATTGGTGAAAGGTGTGTAATATCTATTGGGGTTGATGGTGGAATTCGGGTGGATGAGATTATGTTATGTTTCTACTGATGTGTGAGAGTGGCTCTTAGCATACAGTACAATCCTGAGGACAAAAACATGGCAACACGCGTCCTATGTAGGATAATTCCGGCTTGTTTCCCTCTCGGTATTGTAAATGGTTGTGTTGACGGGTGTAAAGTAAAAGAGTCGTTGGTCCGTTATCTCGAGGTTCTGAGCGAATGAACGTGTGCAAAGACGGATGTGTGAACAGTTGCTTGATGAAAGAAAATACATCATTTGAATTATAGGAAAACAATTCCAATGGAAGGTTGGATTGTGCGTTTCGTGGAAATGTGGGCGCAGTCTCTGGTTTACTTGATTGGGTAGATGTATCCAGTGGTGTTTTGAATGGGTAATAGGTTTTAAAATGCACGTTTGTGGAGAGGGGGCACTTGGGTGTGTTTATCGCAGCTTCTGTGGCTTGGTTTTGAACAATTGCTGGCCGTTTCTGGATGGGTGACTTAGTGAGTGGTTGGATTGTTATAATTTTAGGTCTGTCTTTGACACTCATTGATTTCTTTATCCCCCCACTACCTTTTTAGTGCTACTTGAATCATAGCCATTTGCCTGCCACAAAATACTTACTTTAATTTATTAATTGCTCAAAAAACCTTTTTCTCCGTTGATTTGTGAGAGAATGTATGCGCCTTTTTTAATAAAACGTTCTAGAAAGCCCGCATTTGTATATTGTGTTAGCAAATTTGGAACCAATTCTTAATTTTAGTTTATAAAGCATTGAATATTTTTTTATCAAAGTTTTATACACTTTTATCGATGGAATATATTATCGATATATACAGGAACATTAGTATCTTATTTACAAATATAAACTTTTCCCAGACATTAATCGCAAAAATGTTACTCTCTTTTGTACAAACACATAATGCTTCGGCAAAATAATGGTAGCTCTAAGAAAGTTCCATACTTTTTACAAGTGATTAAAAACGTTTTTATAAGAAACTATATTTTAGCGCCTTCAAAATTTAAACATACCTCAAAATGAACGATGTTAGATTCTACTAGCAATCACATTGAGCCATGCGAATTATTATGCCGATCACAAATAACCAAATTTTCTATTAATATAAATGTTTACCACAAATAGTACAAATTGCGGAATAAGGTAATCATTTTAAACCATTCAATTTTTATGATTATAAATTAAAACAGAAAATCACATTTGTTTGTATGTCGTTAAGCGTGACTGTTTATTGATACCTTCATAGTTGATAGTGGCACTTCAGAGAAAGCTTACCTCTACACACGGGTCTTTAATGTATGGTATAAATACACGCTTTGTTTACATCTAGATTTTCTGAATATTTCTATTGGTCGACGATAACTACAAAGCAATCGTAAAATTAAGTTTCGAATTCCTCAACATACCCAAAATATTGAGGTAAAAATGAAAATAACAAAATTGTTAGCATTTGAATTAAAATTAGTTTGTCAAATCCACCAATTCTTGGACGCCTGTTACCGTGAGCGTTACTAATAATTCAACACATATTAGATCAGGAAAAAATATACTGAACATACCTGCAGTTCCAGAATATCCTGAAATGCGCAACCTATAATTGTCTGATTCTGGACCCACTGAGAAGCTGTTGTAAATGGCGTATTTGCTTGTACCACTCCAGTCTCTTAAATCTACACGTAGTTTGTACGACCCACTACTTGTGATTTCATGAAGATGATCGTTTCCAAGCCAATGTTCCCCATTCTTACTCCCAAATCCATTTTTATAGTTACTCCAGTACCTATAGAAATCTTCGGATCCATCTTTTCGACGTTGAAAAACCTTTTCAAATAAAAACAATACATTATATAATTTTGATAGGACTGTGGAATTAAAGAATTAAAATTAGCAAAGGATATACAAAAAAAACATGAGTTCTTAGTCTTATTGTGACTAAGTATGGTTAGAGGCGTTATTTCAGGGCAAGGGCCGAGTGCAAAATATTAAAAAATGATCGAAATTGAAAGATCCATAGTAAATTTCCATTAATAGGTACGGATCGTTTGCACATATGTATGATACCTATTCTTGTCGCTGCTTAATGATGTTAATTTGTGAAGGCAACTGGTTGAGAATATTCCCTTCCGTTTAGCATATTAAACAATTTCTAGCAGAAAGAAAACAAGAGGGTAAATAGTTTTAAAGCTAGTATGTTTTGATGTATAGTGTCACAAATGGGGTCTGTGCTAAAAGATGAGATACGTTTTAATGAGAACCTACACACAATTTCATTTATAATTCAAGACAGGATATCAAAATTAAAAACCTACGAAGATGTGATAGGGAGTAACTAAAAATAGATAATCTTATACGAACGAAACTGTCATAGTTTATCGACTGGGCTCCATAGCTGCAGGCCGTGCTACAAAGTCAAAAACAAAATGTATACAAGCACAAACGAACGAGGAATGAGCACGGACAAGGGGGGCCAAAGGCCACACAAAAACATACCCGACAACAGTCAGGAGACACACAAGCAAAAACGTGAACACAAAGGAGTCGTTCCAAAGCCACCCCACCCTAGGAAAACTTCAAATGGTAATTACTAGTAAACACCATACCAAAAATTCCTAGGGTGGAACCTAAAAATAACACCAACTAGAGAAATATACTAGAAAAATTGACTAGGCTAGGCCAGAGAAAAAGCTAAATAAGATTTGCTGAAAATGGGCCTTTAACTTTAAGCTGCTGAATGATATTCGAGATGATGAACTGCTCTTCATTACTAAAAGTTTTTACAAAGTAATTATCAGTTGCGAGACGGTTTATACAATAAATATTAAGAAGTAAATCAATGCGTGATTGAACGTCAGGAAGGGAATGTAGGCCGACAAGTGCTATTGGTGAAGCCCAACGAGGTATGTGGAAAATTATTTTCAGTGCATTAATTTGAATTTGCTCCAGTTTAAGACAATTAGCGTTGGAGAGTATAGGGAAAACAATAAACGAGTAAGATTATCTTATAAATGAATACTTAAATCGCATTATATTAACATCCAAAACAAACTCGTAACTTAACGTTCCTGCCTAACCACGAGGTACCATAGCAATATCAAATGCTACAATATGACAAACCGTTATAATTTTGACAACTTCCTTGCATTCTGCAGAGTTCATAGTCTCCGTAACACAGAAAAAGAAATTGATGGCGCTTCAAGGTGGCATTACAGCGTAGACGAAATATTGACATCCAAATTTCAAATTCATGAAGAGTTTTAATATCATGCAAGTATTGTACCATAGTCAAATACCGTAATCATTTGTCTAAATCAACTATAGACTTACTGTCCAGCCACCTCCATCGGTTGACATGTCACAATACACTTGAAATCTTGAAGAGGAATCTGATGGACGAATATTGTATAAACCATTTGAAGTTCTTCCACCTTGCGTCCTATAAGCACCACAATCTTTGTAATCTAAATAAAGAACGCAGTAGAGATAATCATTCTTATAAGAATGATAACAATAATCGTTAAAGTGAACAAACCATGATAATTAAGGTATATTTTGAAGGTAGTAGTACAACTTCTCAATTACACCGTTAAGTGTGCATTATAATAAAAGGAAACAAGCAAAATTCAATATTCATTATCATTTTAAAATCTCAAATATTAATTTTAGAACGTCCAATTACAACTCTAAAATCTTCTACTATAAATTCCCCAATGGGGTTTCTCAACTTTGTGGGATAATCGTAATAAATCGAGTCGATCCACAAAAGCTGTTTCTCTTTTCTACTCTGTTTGGAGCTGATGAAAAACACAATAACTATTCACCACTGCACGTAGTTCCACTTCGTCCAGTTGGACAAGTGCACCTTGTTCCACTTCGTCCAGTTGGACAATTGCACGTGTATCGATTTCGTCCATTTCTGCATATAAGACCACTTCTGCATGGGGATGAACGGCATTCATCTAAAATCTATCAATAAATAAAAAACTTTGTTCAATTAAATGTATTTGTTTCTTCACATTATAAACATCAAAGCAATCAATAGTACGTCTTTAGTTTTCCTTTTCAAATAAAACATACGAGTTACTCAGTTAGGAGTTAATCTAGCAAACTGCATCCAATAGGTGAATATTTTACTTCTTAATTATTTATGTTATTTACTGGTAAATATGCAACAATCATATAATATTTCAGCAGTATAATATCGTTTAAGCTGTTAAGCAAATGAATAGGAATCACAATTACAATTAAAGCTAGCTTCTAGATGCAAATATCCTATAGCTTACCACGTTGGGAAATGTCATTACTATTGGACTATGACATGAATATTCGTTAATATATATATATATATATATATATATATATATATATATATATATATATATATATATATATATATATATATATATATATATATATATATATATATATATATATATATATATATATATATATATATATATATATATATATATATATATATATATATATAAATATATATATATATATAAATATATATATATATATATATTATATATATATATATATCTATATATATATTTTTATATATATATATATATATATATATATATATATTTATATACATATATATATAGATATATATATATATATATATATATATATATATATATATATATATATATATATATATATATATATATAAATATATATATATATATATATATATATATATATATATATATATATATATATATATATATATATATATATATATATATATATATATATATATATATATATATATATATATATCTAACATCATACCACTGAAGAAGGAAACAGGAGTTTCCGAAATATTTGGTTTTTAAAATAATCTGTTGGCTAGAGACATTGTCATTTTTTCCTATTTTGTTTTATATATATATATATATATATATATATATATATATATATATATATATATATATATATCTAACATCATACTGAAGAAGGAAACAGGAGTTTAAATATTTAGTTTTTAAAATAATCTGTTGGCTAGAGACATTGTCATTTTTTCCTATTTTGTTTTATATATATATATATATATATATATATATATATATATATATATATATATATATATATATATATATATATATATATATATATATATATATATATATATATATATATATATATATATATATATATATATATATATATATATATATATATATATATATATATATATATATATATATATATATATATATATATATATATATATATATATATATATTCGGGAAATTTCCATCCATTTCATTATCTATAGGTAATATTCGTCGCTTTTAGGGATGTTTTGTCAATTTGGGAAAAAAGAGCAAAAAAGTATGTGTGGAGTAGGGGGAGGGGCCCTAAAGCCCCCAGCCCACGTCTCCACGGTCCAGCAGAACGGCATCAGAGAATAATAGTATATATTCCAAAAAGGTTCGACAATTTCTCATAACTTTTGAAATTACCTGATCTACATGTAACTCCAGTCCATCCTGGGGCACAGGAGCATGTAAACTGATTGCGTCCATTGGTGCATGTGCCGCCATTAGCACACGGTCTTGAGGCACATTCGTTAAAATCTTGCGAAACAAAATGAATTATGGTAGGGAATTATGGTGTGAATTAATGCCAAAGAAACAACAGATCATTACCTTAATCATTCTAGGCGTAAAACATACATTTTATGCAATAAAATCTAAAAGTATTTTGTTCAATTGTTAATCATGTCCCGGATCATGAAGCCCAAATACACCGTTAAACATGTCTAGTTGATGTAAGCGAACAACAGTCAAGGATCTGAATTTTGCATTTGTAAAATACTCCTTTTTTTCTTGAAATTTCTTCACATTATTTACATCAATGCAATCAATAGTAAGTCTTTAGATTTGCTTTTCTTATAAAATATATACGATTTACTCAAATCTGAGCAAACTACATCCAAAGGGTAAATATTTTACTTCTGAATTGTTCATGTAATTTACTGGTAAATGTGCAACAATCATATAGTATTTCAGTGGTATCATATCGTTTAGCTCTTCAGCAAATGAATAGGAATCACAATTACAATTGAAAGGTAGCTTCTAGATGCAAATGTCTTATTACAGACCACGTTGAGGTATGAAGACAATTGTCATTACTATCGGACAATTACATTAATATTTGTTAATATAAAGGTGCTAAAAAAAGTTCATAACTTGCGCAGTGGTTAAAGCTATGTGATTTTCAGATGTTTCTGTACTACGTTCAATATTATCGTGTTTCAAAATATAACAATAAAAGGTACATGTAAACTGATTTTGTTTATTTGTTCATGTGCCGCCATTATCACACAATGTTGAATCACATTCTTCAATATCTAGCGAAACAAAATGAATAATGGTAGGAAATTATGTTCTGATTTAATGCCAAATAAACGACCGATCCACCATTCATTATTCTATATATAAAGTACATATACATATAAATATATATATATATATATATATATATATATATATATATATATATATATATATATATATATATATATATATATATATATATATATATATATATATATATATATATATATATATATATATATATATATATATATATATATATATATATATATATATATATATATATATATATATATATATATATATATATATATATATATATATATATATATATATATATATATATATATATATGTTTATATGTAATTTTATTTTTGATATAATTTTATTTTTTTTGTTTTCAATTTTACGGAAATTTAATGCTCATTTTGTGCAATTTTCGGAAAATTTTCTTCCATTTCATCATTTACAGCTAATATTCGTCAATTTTAATGATATTTTGTCAATGTGGGAAGAAAAAAAAAAAAAAAAACGTGTGTGTGTAGGGGGGCGGGGCGTAAATCTCCCAGCCCACGTCTCCGCGGTCCATCAGAACGGCATCGAGGAATTTTAATATATATTCCAAAAACGTTCTACAATTTCTTTTTGAAATTACCTGATCTACATGTAACTCCAGTCCATCCTGGGGCACAGGAGCATGTAAACTGATTGCGTCCATTGGTGCATGTGCCGCCATTAACACACGGTCTTGAAGCACATTCGTTAAAATCTTGCGAAACAAAATAAATAATGGTAGGAATTATGTTCTGAATGAATGCCAAAGAAACAACAGATCCTTACATTCATTATTCTAGGCCCGAAACATATCTTTTATGCAATAAAATCTAAAAGTATTTTGTTCGATTGTTAATCATGTCCCGAATCATGAAGCCCAAATACACCGTTGAACATGTCTAGTTGATGTAAGCGAACAACAGTCAAGGATCTGATTGTACAGAAAACCATCCATCACATTGTTGTTGTTGATGTGCTATACATTTTGCATTTGTAAAATACTTCTTTTCTTTATTAAGTTTCTTCACATTATTTACATCAATGCAATCAGTAGTAAGTTTTCAGATTTCCTTTTCTTTTAAAACATACGAGTTACTCAAATCTGAGCAAACTACATCTAATAGGTGAATATTTTACTTCTGAATGGTTCATGTAAGTTACTGGTAAATGTGCAAATGAATAGGAATCACAATTACAATTGAAAGTTATCTTTCAGATGCAAATGTTTTATCATAGACCACTTTGAGAAATGGGGACAATTGTTATTACTATCGGACAATTACATTAATATTCGTTAATATAAAGGTGCTAAAAAAAGTTCATAAAAAGATCATAACAGTGGTTAAAGCAATTGGATTTTCAGATGTTTCTGCACTACGTTCAATATTATCGTCCTTCGAAATTGAACAATAAAGGTACATGCAAACTGATTTTGTTTATTTGTTTATGTGCCGCCATGTATATATGCATATATATACAATTTTTTTTGAGGGTTTTTTGTTTTCAATTTTACGGGAATTTAATGCTCATTTTGTGCAATTTGCGGGAAATTTCCTTCCATTTCATTATTTATAGGTAATATTCGTCGATTTTAAGGACATTTGTCAATTTGAGAAAAATAAGTGGGTGTGGAGAGAGGGGGGGGCGTAAAGCCCCCAGCCCACGTCTCCGCGGTCCATCAGAACGGCATCGGGAAATATGAATTTATATTTAAAAAAAGGTCGACAATTTCTCATAACTTTTATAATTACCTTCTCTGCATGTAACTCCAGTCCATCCTGGGGCACAGGAGCATGTAAACTGATTGCGTCCATTGGTGCATGTGCCGCCATTAGCACACGGTCTTGAGGCACATTCGTCAATATCTTGCGAAACAAAATGAATAATGCTAGGGAATTATGTTCTGAATTAATGCCAAAGAAACAACAGATCCTCACTTTCATTATTCTAGGCGTAAAACATATCTTTTATGCAATAAAATCCAAGAGTAATTTGTTAAATTGTTAATCATGTCCGGATTCACAAAAGCCACGTACACCATTGAACATCTCTAGTTTATCTAAGCGAATAAGTGTCAAGGATTGACTGTACAGGAAACCATCCATCACATTGTTGTTGTTGATAAATTATAAATTTTGCTTATGTAAAATACTCTTTTTTCTTGAAGTATCTTTACATTACTTACATCAATGCAATCAATAGTAAGTCTTTAGATTTCCTTTTCTTATAAAATATACGAGTTACTCAAATCTGAGCAAACTGCATCAAATAGGTAAATATTT
>JAIGNY010004159.1:262500-290000 GCA_020152595.1 Chiridota heheva
ATGTTTTTTAATATAATGAAGTCTAAATTTTGGTGCAAAATTGTAAAAGATAGTAAATTCTTCACTGCAGTTGAACCCAGTCCAACCCGATGTGTGTGCAAACATAAGAACAGTTGGTATTGTTACAAGTAGCTCCATTATCGCACGTGACACAAACATCGCATTCATTGACGTTTGAGAAAATGATGAAAAATTGATCAGTCCGGGAGATTTCCAAAAAATTGAAGATGAAATATATCCAAAAAGTTGGAGAAAGAAAAGCTATGGAGGCTACCATTATGCGTTATCATCCATATTGATAACATGGATTTAGTGTGTGGGACAATACAAAATGGCTTGGAAATTTGTTCGAGACTTCGGTACCACGTGGAATGAATATTCGGTTACTTTTAGTGTAAATAAAAAAATGTGTTCCTTCAAAAATTTCGCCGTTTAAATTTCGAGAATTCGGCTCGGAAAATTCTGACCTAAGTTCTTCGATTACTTGCAGTCAAGTGACAACATTGTAGGAGACCACTTACTAGGGCTATAGGTATATTTACATTTGCGTTTGTTAAGAAATCGATACTACTTTAACTCTATTGAATAAATCCTACTAGATCGGATGTGTCACCTCTCCTGAATCTGTTGTTTTAGAAATTCGTTTGTCACTAGTGGAGTGATAATAAACAGTGTAGGCTTTTACCCAAAACCACGCTAAAACTCGTTCCGTGCAGTCAACATCACACATTTTGCAAAATTTTGATTTTCTTTTGGGAAATTTGTTGAACAAAGCCATATAAAACTAAGTACAATGCATTGTCTTCAAAGTTTTATAGAAGCTGTATTCCCAATATAGGTCAAAAAGTTAAATAAACTTAGTGGCGTTAGAAACTTTCGTTGCATGCAAACAGTGTCTATATCATTAAGTCTAAACCTTGCAATACATGTTGTGTCTTAACCCCGACAAAATCTAAAATATATCGGTGTCTATATTGCTCACAACAGAAACCACAATCCAACACAAACAATTAGCAATTACACCAGGATTTCCACACATTTAACCTCTCTCTCCATGGTCGTCATCATCATCATCATCATCATCATCATCATCATCATCATCATCATCATCATCATCATCATCATCATCATCATCATCATCATCATCATCATCATCATCATCATCATCATCATCATCATCATCATCATCATCATCATCATCATCATCATCATCATCATCATCATCATCATCATCATCATCATCATCATCATCATCATCATCATCATCATCATCATCATCATCATCATCATCATCATCATCATCATCATCATCATCGTCATCATCATCATCATCAATCATCATCAATCATCATCATCATATCATCATAATCATCGTCATATCGTCATATCAATTGTCATCGTTGTCGTCGTTGTCGTCATCGTTATCATCATCATGTATCATCATCATCATCGCGTTATTATCACCACCACCACCACCACCACCACCACCTAACATCTGGAAAAAGATAATCTAAGATACAATATAGCAACATTAACCCTTACTCTACCACGCGGCAAGAGTATCGCCGATTCCAAACAACCTTTTTTTTTGGGACTTTACTACAGTCCTGTAGGAGTAATCTTGGTATCATTTTAAAGTACTCGAATATTTCTTTCACAAAATACAACTTTTTTCATAGAGCTATGTTACAGAATTATAAGAAAGAAAAAGTACATCAAAAAAGGGTAAAACTCAAAAACTGCAAAAAAATATTACAACAAATATTTTTTTTTCTTTTCAAATCTTACAATAACTTAAAGATCACATTTTTGCTTCACAATAGAGCCTTATAGTCACCTTATTATCAATTAGGGGTTAGGAAAATTATTGTTTATCTGATTAATACAAAATAAAATACCACACTATGTTACCGAAGAAATAATCTTCTGTATTGAGTGATCGATGAAAAATACATGAGCTGAAATTTAACTTACCTGTTATACTGATAAGTCATCTAAGTGTTTATCTGAAAAGAAAATGACACGATTGTATAAGGCTGATCCCTGTCATGCTAATAGATTTGTGACAATTATACTTATGCATCTGTTTTCGTTAAACTTTTAATGAATACTGACTTCATTTACGGAAACTTATTCATTAAAGATGCATGGCAATATCTCTCATCTACATTTTTTCACTTAAAATTTTCCTAAACGTGCACTTATTTTTGCTTCACGCATTGCTACTAGAAAATGCTTCATAATGTTTTGTAGCAATTATTCCTCAACCTTTGTTTAAACGCAGATATAAGCAGATGAAGGAAACAAATATTTTGTTATTAAAACCTAATTTCAAAACATGTGGGAAATAAATTTCAGTTTCAATATCGCATTTCTTGCAAGAAAAGGACAATTTCTCATCACATTTCCCAGTACACAGGTTAGGAAAATCGTAAAATCGTATTCTCTCATATAGAAATATGAGAGAATATTGTTTGACAAAACGAAATGGTTGCAAGGAATGTTTTGTTTGTGTTACTGACACAAAACAATCCTAAACTAATAGTTAAGAGAAGGTTTAGATCGAAGTATAAGTTTTATTTATTTTTAATACTTCTTGAATAGGTCCCGGAATGCGTTTGTAAATGAGGTTATAAAAACATCGATACTATGATAACAAGTTAGATAGTGATGTGTAAAGGAAATGTTAAAACGTGTGGTGCAAATCAAATAAAGCGGCATATGGCTTAAGATTTTGATCAGGTATTTAATTAATTGTAAATTTATACTAGTAAAATACTACGATTAAATATGTAAACTGTAATTAAATTATCGTTGCGATAACAAAAATGTTTGATAAAAAATAACATTGCGAACTATTTTTCCTGAAATTGTATTGAATGTGTAAAGCAATAACAATTGTCATACCTATTTAGATTCATTTCTTTGAGTACATGTTTGCATTAAGCACAAGTTTTTAAATTTATATAACTCCTATTTTAGAAATCATACAGGACATCAACCATCAAGTTGCAGCTTATATGGTACTCATCAAAAGGTATCATTTACGAATATCTTTTCGACGGAGAAAGTGTCATAACAGATAATTCTTCAAGTTAAACGTCCATAAAAATAAAAACAAAATATAATGCATAGTGTAATCCAGCGTGTTAGTTCTACAAAACGCTAGAAAGCTAGAGCTAACGTTTATATTCTAATGGTGAAGTTGACAATTTGATTCTACGTAAGGAACGGATGCGTCTAATAAGAACTTGGAAAACCTAAAACACAATCACCATATTTCCATAAAATTTTTAGGAAAAATTGCTTAGGAATATTTACGTACTGATTTTTCATAAAAATTGAAAAATATGAAATATTCTTACCAAGTTTCTCCTCCAGTCTAGCAATTCGACGAGAGAAAGTTTCAACACAATTTAAGGAATTGTTTCTTGATTGTGTGCAGTTTCGTGCAAAATTCATCAGACGAATTGCTTCCATTACACCACCTAAATATCAAAATGTTAGTGCAAACAATGTAATTATCTTGGGATTCATGAAAGGCAATTTTAACATATTTTATTTGCTATATTTATAAATCCATAATATATTAAAAATATTCATTTATGCTTTATTTAATCCTAATAGCAACACCTCTAACTTTCGATCATGGAAATTATGTTACCTTCAAAATTTAATACAATAATTGTGTAATGCTTAAAGGAGCACTCAACAGAAAAGTGAGGGCGTATTTTCTTGGAGTCTCCAAAATAATCCAGTGAGTGTCCTGTATATAATGTACGTACACAAACAATCATACAGGTTAAGATTTTGAGTATGCATATAGTATTGATACATCTAGATTTGCTGCGCTGCCGATCATGCATATAGGCCTGGGTGTGAAGTGTAATCGGCTGGTTGTTAGGACTCGAGTAAATGTACAGGAAGTTTATTTTGTGACTATTTGTTTTCTTGGAAATGTGGTCACCCAATCAACTTTGCTAGTAGTTGTTGTCTTTTCATGTGTATTGAAAGTTCAACATTATTAATCCCCTGTGCAACGGGGTGCATGTAGTTTTACCTATATTTCTATTATATAATTCTAGTATGGGATATTAGTTAATTGAAGTTGACAAAAGGATGTTAGAGTTAAATATAATTTTTGTTGAGATTAATAAAAGATTGAAATCAAGTTTTTGCTTATTTTTAATTTGGAAAAAATATAATCTTATGTTTTCAAACGAGCTAATATCACGAGCTGCATCCGACTTAAGATAACGCTAAGAAACTATCGTCATTTGCAAAAGGTATCATTAAAAACAATGAGTTGATCAAAATAATAAGATAATCAGATCATTACCTACGTTGCCTCGAGTGGCTTTATACAGTTCGGCTTTTGCCCCGTCAATAGTTCCATTGAATGCATCTGTGGATAATTATTATATACTCTATAAACTTATGAACAATTTTTGAAAAGCATCAAACTATTAAATATGTAAAACACTGAAAGTACAAAATTGTTTATTAGTTTTTCTTTTTTATTATTAGTTTTAATTTTGTTTGTTTTTTTTTTAGGGTTACAGTATGAAATTCCAATTTCAATTCTCTCCTGTTCTTTTCATTTTTGAAATCACAAGGGTTGAGTAAATTGAAAAACACAATGTTGTATGTGTGGTAATAGTGTATTATTAAGGGTTTTAGTTCTCTTCACTTTCTTTTCCGTTTAAGGATGGCAAGTTTCCTTACTTACTTATAGAAAATTCTCTTTAATATTGTTCTTGATACCAATTTAATTAATATATCGAGGTAGGCTTTGTGCTCATGTTACAAAAGTACATAAAGTTGATGCATAGTGGTTGGAATCCATAAATACTGTATATAAATTAAAACAAAGAAAATATATGTGATAACTTAGATTACCTTGAAAATAGAAACATATGTGACCAATAAAACAAAAAACATCTGACCAAGCCTTTATAGCATGTGAATTAAATTATGATACAGAGTTACACAGATACAGGGCTGCGAGAATATAGAGGCATTTCGACGACAGCAGGTATTTAAAATGTTGATGATCAGGGTATGTATGGTTATACCTGACATTAACAAAATGAAATCCATCATCAATCTCGTCTAGAATAAATAATTTCATGCAGAACCATAGTTCAAAAAGCATTTTCCTTTTACCCCTTTTACGAACTTATAATTTAAATTATGTACCTTTAATTTTGCAAAAAAAATCCTGCAAAACAAATTGATGCTCTAAAGATGCAGACTTAGGTTCAACAATAAAATCAGTCTTAAAATTGATTTCAAAGTGAAGATATTAAATCACGTTTACAGATCAGTGTCCAAGATTCGTGCCTTCAAGTGTTGAGGACAGTTGCGTCATTTGTAATTCCTTGAAAGAACCAGGCATGCCCGAATCTGGGTGACCAACAAATCTGTTTAACCCATAATGTTGTTCATTATCGACGATTTTAATTGTGTCATGGTACCTTTCCAATGTATATATTGCCTTCATGCTTCACAATTCTCACTTTTACACTATCAATAATTAAAAAAAGTAGAAAATATGTCATGAACATGTAATGAATATAACATAAGGAACAAACGTTTTGAAAGCTTTCTTATACTTACTCTTAATGTTGTTCTCAAAGTCACTAATTATCCGTATTTGCTGTTCCAGTTCACTGATTTTTGCAGGAAAGATTAAAAAGGCAGCAACAACAGAGCTTTGACTTATAACAATGAAGACTACACACATGATGATCAAACTGGTTCGTTCGTCTTCCATGTCCTCCTGAGAACGAAGAAGGAACGGAAGGTGACATTTTCTCTGATGATGATGAATATCTCTTTTCCAAATCGTTTAAGCAGACTTCGTAGATATTTTCACATTCATACGTGCTGTCCATTCCAAATTGAAATTTCCTGATTTGGATGTTTCGACGACAAACATATAAGTGATCTTAATTACAGATTGCGATTGTATTTATATCGTTTCTTTGTCAATTAGAGTCGCTGTTGGAAAAAATTAGCAGTACACTGTCCTTGTGGGAGCAAACGACTCAACTGAACGATGGCGTGGCTTGGTTTGATTGGATGATGTCATGTTGGATTTGCCCTGTAATTGGCTCTCTAGATATCTTGGGGTTGATAGTATTATCTCGCCATTAATAAGCTGTTCTGGAAAAAAGGAACTAGGCACTTAATTATCTATAAGGCTGCTTTTCGTTTGTATTTGTATATACAAACGAGCAAAATAACATGTGGAAAAAGAAACATCTTTCTCAATAAGCTCTAAAGCAAATTCTGGCGAAATTCATTTACGAATGATATCAGTTTTATTTTGTTTACTTTTTTTCATTTTTTTTTAGAAGTTTTAGTACTTACAATACTTTTGGAATCTCGTACGTAATCAAGTATCTCAATTCCGTGCTTTAAATACATAAAATAAATACGATTTTTTCCTGTTGCAATCCGGGTCGTAATTTGCAATTGATAATCAACCCCTCCCCTCTACGCAATCCCCTGCCAAAAAGAAAAATACTGTTGGGTGAAATTTATATTACAGTGCATGTTGAACATTGTGTATCTCTCCATTTGTTGCATATTACTCTCGATATTACTCTCAACCATATATAGGCAGAGACAGCTATTTTCATGACTGGTTACCATCGCTGTTGAATATAAAGGGATGGAATAAAGTTCATTAGGAAGTTTAATGGTATATATGGAACTTTAAGACCTAGGGATATTGAAGAACATTCTTGAAACTTCATCCAAGTTGGGTTATTTCGTAATATAAATTTTTTTTTAATGTTGAATGTGACGAATTTTTCTAACATTTAGAAAGTGATCACATGATTCTTAAAGGCAACTTCGTTTCTATCAAAAATAGTAGTTCATTAGGATGAAAAAATGCAAAAATGGTAATCATTCCGAACAAAACTGGAATCATCTGATGACGAATATGTTATATCTATTTACATAATCCAATTAATATTAATCAGTTAGTCAAGTTTCTTACCAATATTTTGTATTGGTAAACTTATTATTGCAAACTTTACTGTTCAGATAAACGATTATTCCGCGAATTAAAACAATTTTAAATTAAAACAAGATGCATAAACTAGTTAGTTGGATGGACGATGAATTTGGGGTGCAACTTGATTGCTTCGCTTGGCGGCTGGTTATTCCAAAACAAGTTTAAAACTGTTATAATGTGTCTTTGGAACAGATTGAGCGTAGAGTGATGCCAAACAGGACCACATATGGATGGGATGGTTGTATAATCGGAAACAATTAATGTATGTTATAGCATTGAAGACGGATAATTGTGCGAAACAAACACAGTTTCAAAACAGTCCTCGTGGGAACAACTGACAAAAATATGATAGGAAATAGCTGTCAAGGATGGAAGAAAGGAGGTGGTGAATGCGTGTTCCCATGCATGAAAAGGTAGATGCAAAGCGAAAGATTAGAATGTTTCTGAGTGCGCTTATTATAAGTTGGATTGAGAGTTGTGTGAGAGGATGGTGACTATGGAATCCGAAAAGGGCAATTTTGACACGTGCTAGTACTAAATTGATACGTATTACTACTGAATTGACACATACTACTACTAATTTGACACCTACAACTACTGATTTGATACATTTTACTACTAATTTGATACCTACTACTACTGATTTGATACATACTACTACTAATTTGACACCTACTACTACTGATTTGGTACATACTACTAATTTGACACATACTACTACTGATTTGATACATACTACTACTAATTTGACAACTACTACTACTGATTTGATACATACTACTACTAATTTGACACCTACTACTACTGATTTGATACATAATTCTACTAATTTGATACGTACTTCTACTAAACTGACACATACTACTACTAGTTAGATACCTACTACTACTACTGATTTGATTCGTACTACTACTAAACTGACACGTACCACTACTAAACTGACACGTACTACTACTAAACTGACTTGTACTACTACTACTACTACTACTACTAAATTGATGCGTGGATGGCGCTATGTCAATTTCAAACAACTAATCACTTGTCGGTTTCGCAGAATAATGCGTGCAATATGTATATACAGTACACACGGTCGCGGTAAAACTTTCAAACCAATGAATAAAATTACTTACGATGGGGAAAGGATTATGGGAATTTAAACGAAAATTAATGCCAAAATCAACAAGCAGCTGCTGGCACTAAATAAACTAATGGCCCGGAATATTGGAGTAATAGAGTAATAAGCCGACAGGAAATATGACTCGTGCACATTGCTAATGATACTCTTTCAATTAAATTGACTGTTTCTGTTAATTCATCACTTTAGCTCATTGAAATTGTAATCTAAATGGATCAATTGAATTAATAAAATCTTCTTTGATCTGTACTTGCTTATTCAAACATTACCCAATGTAAATAAAGGATAAAATCACATAAACAAAAATCAACCATCATTGAAACAAGTTGTTGATAGTTTAGCTATTTAGGCATAGACTTTCCCACTTTTCCCCAAATTTATATATTTTGTAAGGTGATTATTTTCTAAGCATCATTGTGTGGTCCCCCCACCCATCTTGACTTTACCCCCACCCTCAACCACCACTTTCGTTAGGCAAACCCCGCCAATGAGTTTAGGCCAACAACTACCCGGTACCAGGCATTTAGGAATTAACGGAACCTTTTTACCTTTTTTTGTTGTTTTACATCATCGTTATAAATATTAGAAAAAGAAAGTTCCATTCACCTTCACCAGTTCACTGGATTTTGCTCTCTGCAACATGCGGGATCGTAGCCAAACTCCACTAAATTAGGGTGTGTGTGTGTGTGTGTGTGTGCGGTGGGAAGGGGAGGGGGGGGACAAACCATGGACAGCAAAGCAAAACTAAAAGCTACAAAATTGGAAGAAAATTTCGTAAAAATGAAATTAAAGTTTCCGAAAATGTAAGAAAATAGCCTGGAATTAAGGACATTTCCTGAAAAGGAAGAAGAAGTTACAAAAAGCGAAGAAAATTGTCCGAAAATGAAAACAAATTCCAGAAAATTGGCCAAAACCTCTTCTCACAAAGAAATGTGATCGAAAAATAGGCCTAAATTTGTAAGTTTGTCATTACAAATTTCTTAAATGGCGTGGGGTATGGTATGTGGGATAATTTGTAAATTAATAATTATAGATTAAAAAAAAAGAAATTGACACACTTGGTTTTAAAATTTCTAGAACCCATACAAGTTCTGTGCCATAGCATTACGCTGTTTCGTTAGAAGCATCATGGGTAATCTTCAAAATGGCGTTGAGATTTTCCCCTTTCGGGGAAAATAATTATCTCTATAAGAGGAGAATCTCCCGAAGTGTTATAAAAACTTTAGACACTTTCAGAGGGAAAAAATGATTCCAGCCGTGTTTTTTTTATTTTATAATTGTTTTAGGAACAAAACCAAGTTCAATCTAACACATTGCATTTGATTATGAAGAATTCTGAAATTTAGGGTGATAATAACCAATATATTCTTATTTTTTTAATTTGACATACCCACTAAAAAGGGTTTCCAAATTATCTGTACACGCCTACAAACGTCACAATGACCCTTCAAAAGCCTCTAGGCTCGACATATTATATATCCTTATTTAAAATTCAATCGAACATTTACTATTGGAAAAAGGGAAACCCACAACTGAAAATAATACTAGAAGGACCCTCCTTGGCAATTCCCTATATGCGTTGTCTTTGATCTTTTGATTTTTGAAAGCTTTTCCATGGAATTGGAATGGTTCATGATTTTGAACTTCCAAAAACACATTTCATATATATTTCAAAATGATGTATATTTCAAACTATCTCATTTCATTTTAAACTGAGTTTGACATTCAAATTCTAAATTCTTCCAAAATCTTTCGCGTTACTCGCGCAAAGACTTTAAATTTAAATTATTATCTACAAAAATGAGTAATTTAATCAATTAAAGGAGCACAAGACCAAAAGGGAAGAGTGTATCTTAGGGGACTCAAAAAAAAAAAAATCGAATGTCTATCTAGCACGCAACGATTTAGAAAATTTCTGGGTAATATAAATATTCAAGAATCGTGGTCCTCACGTGGTCTGGGGGCTATGGAGGCATAAAGTGTATCGATACGTTATGGATAACAGATAGCATATCTATGAAATTCGCAAAATCGGGCACCCTTCTTTTTCCGTTTATTGCTTCTTTAACAGAAGATTAAAAACTAATATTTTAAACTAACGTGAAGTATCATTATTAATGCCGGTCAAGCGATAAAGCTTAAATGTAGGAAACAAATTCTATTGCCTCTCCTTTTTACTCTATTTGTAATCTTAAATACGAAATTTTTTAAGCGGGCCGACGGATCCATAATTTTTATTTTTGAGAAAATTCAAATTGTTTTGCCCAAATGAAACAAGCCTCAGGCTATACAGGTATAATGATATTCGAAAATGGATTTTTTTTTAAAGATTTATACATCATATTGTAATACATGTAAATCCAACCAATATATACCTGAATTTGAGTTAATTTGATGTTTAAGGGCGGTCGCACCTAAAGCGCTGTGCCCAGAAGTATATTCTCTCTAAAATTACAAAGAGTTAAACACAGCACTTATAAAGTTGCATATAGCTTTTAGCGAAAGCATATGCAAGGACAGCATCTGAGGCTGAAGTGCTAGTTTAACTCCAGAAAATGAAAGATATTTATCGAAATTTAAAGTACATTTTAAGAAAATGAACATATGAGGAGAATTTGAAGAAAATTGAAGGAAACTTACCGAAAATAAAGAAAATTTCCCGAAAATGAAGAAAATTTTGAGAAAATTGAAGGAATTATTTCCTGAGTCTGTTTCTTCTTAATTTATGATTGACAGATTGATATTCTTAATAAAATTATTTCATAAGGATATTTTTTTCTAGGTCAAAATTCACCAATGGACATTCCGAAAGGAATGGGGGAGGAGGGGGGAGGGGGTCATTTGTTCCCAGTTAGTATGTTGAAAAAAAGAAAAGGTAGGTTCGCATGAATAAGATACTTTCTTAAGCATGATCAATTAGCTTTATGAAGCACTTTCTTTTGTGCAAACTTGTTTTTTACATAATGTACCGTTTGGGATTGGCTAACCAGACTGGTTGAATCTAAAGTAAAACTGAATACATGTTTTACATACGTAACTAAAATATATTGCTAATATTTCAACATACAACTTGCACATTTTACCATTTATCTTCCTCGATTTAAAACTGCATTAATATCATCAAAGTAATATAAACACGAACCTGACCAAAAATGCATAATATTTGCAAACTAGTTACAGATCATAGGCAGCAATGTCACGGAATAAGTGAATATGATTGCGTGGATGAGGAAAATGCGTGCGGGTGGGAAAAATGCTGTTTGGTTGAAAAGAAGTGTGGTAGGTAATGTGGGTAGGCAGGACTTGGGCTTCAAAAGAATAAAAAAAGGTGCATGTGGATAACATTTGTTTAAATAAAAGTGGATAATGACTTGTCTTAAGGTGTAGTAAGGACTTTTGAAAGATGGCTGGAACGGTAGTTAGATATGTGGAGTGGAAGACTTTGTAAAAGGATGGTGGATTAGTAAGAAAAGAGGAAATCCCCTTAAAAAGGTTGCGGTTTAAATTAGTGTAGTGGTGATGAAGATTGAGTTGGGAGGATGAGTAAAAGGTTTGGTGGATGTGAGTTGGGTTGGTTTTGACGGTGTTGGATAATAATTTGGGGTGGATGGGTAGGCGTGTATTATAATTTTGCGAGGGTGGTTATTGAACTTTTAGAAGTGTGGTGATGGTAGATTAGGCGTTTAAAGGTGGATAAGTTGGCTGTGGGTAACATGAAGAATGAGCTGGGAGTGCGGGTGAACGGTTTGGTGGGTATAAAGTGGTACGTGTTTTGGGAGTTGTTGTGTGCTTTTAGGGTGGTTGAGTAATGGACTTTTGGGTGGATGGGTTGTGTGGTTTTTTGGAGGGTGAGTGGGTTTGATAATAAAATGGATGGTTAGTAGTGTGGGGCTTGAGTGGAAGGTGGGTTATATAGATGTTGCGTTCGGAGGATAGGTTTGTTATTATATTGGATGGTTAGTAGGGGGCGCTTGAGCAGAGGGTGGTTGGAGGGTGGTTGCAAAATTTTTAGGTGTGAGGTGGTGAGGGTTTTTGAGGTTGGTTGGTGTGGTTTGCTTGGAGGTTGAATGGGTGTTTCATGGAGCCAGGGTGGGTTGTAGATTTTTTGGGAGGGTGGGTTGTGAATTTTGAAGAGCGTGGGTTGTGGATTTTTGGGAAGGTTACTTGTTTGTTTGGAGGATTTTGGGAAGGTGGGTGTAAGGTTTGGTGGATGAGTGATGTGGTGGGTTTTGAAGGAGGTTGGATGCCTTTTGTGGGTGGTACGTTGGTTTGTGGGTAGTTTGGTATGTTTTAAGAGTAAGTAGTTTTGATGGTGAATGGGTATTATATTTTTAGGTTGTGGGTGTAAGTTCGTTATATGGGGTGGGTTGATTTTGATGGTGGCTGTATTGGAGTATTGGTTGTTGGTGTGGGATGGCTGGTAGTTGAATTTAGGGAGGGTGGGTTGTGCAATTTGGAGAAGGTTGTTGTGGATTTTTGGGAAGGGTAATTGTTTGTTTGGAGGATTTTAGTAAAGTGGGTGTAAGGTTTGGTGGATGAGATGTGTGGTGTTTTTAAAGGAGGTCTGATGCGTTTTGTGGGTAGTAGGTGGGATTTTAGGTGGCTTGGTAGGTTTTTAGGGTGATTAGATTAGTTTTGATGGTAAATTGGTATTGTTTTTGTAGGGGGTGGGTGTAATGTTATTGGATAGGGTGGGGTGGTTTTGATAGTGGTTGTATTGTGATTTAGGGGAATTAGATGTTGGTATTAAATGGCTGGTAGTTGGAATTAGGAGGTTTGGGTTGTGCATTTTGGGGATGTTGGATGAGTTGATGTTAGTGTGGTTATTAAGGTAGAACATGGGTGACAGGGATATTAATCTGGGAAGGTGGCTATAAGGTTATTACTGATGGGAGGTTGCATGTTTTTGAGAGGAGGATAGTAGCTTGGATCGTTAGGGGTGGGAAGTCGGTTGTACTCTTATGTAAGTGTTTTGTTTGGTGGTGTGGCGTTTTGAGCGTGGTTGGGTGGGAAGTTGAGTGGGTGGGTAGGGTTAGTTGGTAGAATGTGGTTGGCAGAGCGGTTAAAACGTTTTGGAGGTCTATGGATGGGTGGGATTGATATGTTGGGTATTGGGTTTTGGGGTGGGTTGGTGGTTTTTGAAGATTAAGAAGCGTGGGTTGATGGTAGATTTAGTGGTAAGTACAGTGGGTAGATTGATTGTTGGTGGCATGAATTTTATTGTGAAAGGCGGGTGTAATTTCTGGTGGATGGGATGTGGGTAGCTTATTCTGGTTGTTAGGTATTTGACTTTTGGGAGGGTGTGTTGTGTGTTTTTTGGAAGTTGGATTGATGTGATAGTAGGTTGGACGGTTAGTAAGGTTTACATTTGTAGGGTGTGTGTCAGAACGTTGAGCTGGGTGGGGTGTAAAGTTTGGTGGATTAAAGGGGATAGTTTTGAGTGTAGTTGGTTATTGGACTTTGGGAGTAGGTTGTTGTTTTTGGGAGGTGTATGAGTTTGATAGTTCATCGGATGGTTAGTGAAGTTGTGCATGGGTAGAGTGTGTAAGAAGGACGCTGCGTTGGGAGGGTGTGTGTGAAAGGTAGTGTGGCTTGTGGGGGTAGTTTTTTGTCTTTTGTGTGGCCAGTAGATAAAGACAATCCTAGAAGGCACCTTGCAAGGAAAGCAGAAAGAGGTTGGGTGTATTGATGTTACATCGGTGGTTAGTAAGGGTGAAGGTAGAGCATATGTGACAGGGAGATTGGTCTGGAACTGTATGGTTTTGATGATAGGAGGTGGGGTTGGATTTGAATGTGATTGAGTGTTTGGATGAAAGGTTTAATATATTTTGGGAAAATTCGCAATAGATTTTTTGGAGTGTGGGTTTTAGGTTTTGCTAGGATGGTTAGCAGCGTGGGTCATTGGGTTGTGAGTGGTTGAACTGGCGGGTCTGTGTTACGTTTTGTGGGGCGGGGCGTTGTTAGGTTTGGCGGGGCGGGTATTGATTGTATTTGGATACGTTTTGACATTTAGTGGGTGGGAGGGTATTGGTTTTCTTAGAAGAGTAGTTTAATTTGTTGGTAGATCGGGTTGTTAGTAGGGTAAGTAAGTAGAATGTGGTTGGCAGGGATGTTCCAACGTTTTAGAGGGCTATGGATTGGTGAGGTGGACATCTTGATATATTGGTAAGAGCATGGATTGGTTGAATATATACAAACATATGCAGAGTGGGTTGTTGAGTTGGTGAGGTTAAGGGTTTGAGGGTAGGTGACTTGAGTTGTGATGATGAATTGATGGATTGGTTGTTGGTAGCTTGAGTGGATAGTATGGTGGATGACATCATAGGAGAATGGGTGGCAGGGTTGTAGTGTATAGAGGCGGATGGGGCGGATTGAGCGAATGGGTGCTGCAGTATGTATCAGTGGAGTTGCATAGCGATGGAGGGTCAATTGCTCTTTGGTTTAGGGGTGGGTGGGCTAAAAGAGTGGTCAGAAAGTGAGTTGAAAGTAAGAAGGAATATGCGTCGGCAGAATGGAGGAAGCGTCAGTGAAAAAGTTTGATCGTGTTGAATTGTACCGCTGTTATAGAAGGGTATGGGGATATCAGTAAATGTAAAGAAGGGAGTTGAGAAAAGGAGGCAAAACAGTAGAGGCAGGGAGAATGATAGGAAGGCAGAGAATGATAAATGGAATGTATGGGAGTACGTATAAAGGTGGTTTTGTGTGTTAATAAGAAAGGAGATGGTCGATAAAAAGAGTGTTGCCGTGGTAAGAATTGCAGAATTGGGTGAATATGAGAAGAAGTGTGAGGTAATGTAAATGGGTACGAAGATCGGGTCGTATTTGGTGGAAAACTTATTTGGTATGAAACAAGAAATATCTAGGTTGAGCAAATGAAAAGCTTTGTGGTAACCTTGGGGATGTCTACCATGGAATAGATAATGCAAAATTTTGAATGCGTTGTCCAGAAAGTGCGAAAGTGGAAAGCATCTGTCGTTATATTCATTTTTGGTTAATAATGGCTACTTAGCTAACAATTTTATCAAGGTAGAATATCCGTTGCGCTTTGTATGCATGCTGTAGTGATGGATATTGGTTACCAGGTTTGTCAATATTATGTACGTATAATTTTTTCTTCACATTAGTAAATTGAAAGGTAGAAGTTGGTCAATGGGTTGTGTAGTTACGTGATAGTAGAATGTCACGTGAAATTGACATAAGAATGAACGCGCATTGAATTATATGCCGATTACAGATTATCGTTAATTGTGTGGGGGGAAGGGAGGGTAGGTGAACTGCTTGGCATGTCGTTGATAAAGTAAATTGGAGTATAATCTAGTTGGTAAAGTAGTGAACGCATGGGCAGATTCAATATTTGGTGTCGTCATCATTTTGGGCGTAGAATGAATACATATCACAAAATGGAAATGATTGGGACATCTAAAGTTTAGTGCTGTGGATGTTGGGTAGGTTGGTATGTGAGTTTGTGAAACGCTTAGGTTTGTTTCGATGGGTTCATGTGCTTTGGTAAGTAAGTTGCAGGACCTATACAAAGGTAGGATGGACGGCGTACTGGTTGTTTTAACCTACGCCTGAGTTAAGGTGCGTAGACAGCACTGGTAAGCTTTGAAGATAAACTCTGTAAATGAGTGTAGGATTCTGCAAGAGTTAAGATAATTGTTGATTGGAATTGTTGATAATTCGAACAGGAAGGGGAGCGTTAATTTAACATAATAAGCATGTCAGTAGGAGACGATAACTGATAAAAGAGAACGAAATGATCTTGACTGGGGAATTGAACAATTAGGAAGCTATACAGATGTATGGGGATAAATGGGAAGTCTATCTGGTACGCTTTAAGTAATACAATTGTGTTTTTAAAGAAAAGGTATCGATGGGAAGAGTAGGTCCGAGTGAGTTTAATGAAAGAAATGAATAAACAGGCGGTGAGTGAACGGGTTAACTATAACCGTCATGGCAAAAATTAGTGTTTAGTGGAATATATAATTGGTCAAAAGATAACTACGTATATCTTAGTATTGGCAGAGTATTGCAAGTCATTAGGGTATTAGGTGAGACGGGGATAGAGAAATCTTATGAAAGATAACTAAATTTGTGTTTATTGCAACATGTAATTCCTCAATTCTGTAAAGGTGAAAATGCTCGTAACGTCAGGGTTATTTTGATAATCAACTGACGTTATTTAATGTGGTTAAAATTAGACGTCATTGAAATTATTTTTATGTAAATTGTTTGAAATTCATTTATATATCAAGGCATAATTATTGCAACACAATTTTGAGCACTTCTCCCAACTGCGGAATTCACCGTTTCATATCATTAATCTCTAGCCTCGCATAATATTAGGTCTACAATTGACACTAAACTTCTTTAACTCCCCTTTCATATTTTTCGAGTTTTGCCTAGACCATTGTCCATCTCCACCTAAGCAAGTTTTAGGAACAACTATGCAAATTTGCATAAAGTCGGCCTAATCGTTGTATTTTATTAATATTTAATTATGGCTACATTCCCTTTTGAATTTCTAAGCAATATAAAAGCCCCCTTAAATACAAGAAAAGCCCATTTTAACACCTGTAAAAAAAAAAAAAGATTGGGGTTCTTTTGTAAGATATTGAATAAGTTTAGGCTCGTTTAAAGCACCCGAAGACTAACAGGCATAAACAATTTCATTAACCTCCAATGGAATTATGGTATTATGTTGAACACGGAAAACAATTTATTCTGGAATAAAAATAAATCAAAAAACAGGTAGACAGGTATAGAGAGTCAAAACAGAAGTGAATACACCTTTAACATGGCAAGTCTTTCGAGTCCACTGTATCCGATGAAACCAGGGGCCAAAGCGGCATATACCCTCACCCCAGATTTTGACCAGCCCTCCAAACATTAGACAAAAACGTGAGAAACTCAGCTGGTTCCGCCTGTTGTTTTGCTTATTTCGTTTTACTTAAATCAGAGTCTCATCTTTAAATGTTTACCCAGCTGCATCATTTTCTCATTTCATACTACATTATCAAGAATAACAGTAAGGGAAAATGTACATATATAAAAGGTCAGGGACAGGAAACATTATTCATTCCAAAAGGTATTGCATCTAACAAAATTAGGGCCGCTGGCTAAGAAGAACATTTTGGCTCTGTAATCTAACATTTACATGAATTTTACAGAGCTAGATAATGCTGGAAATTTCCATATTGGTTTCTGAGGACCATTTTTCGCATGGTCGTATTGAGTGAGGTCATCTTTAAGTGCCCCAAAAATGCTGTGCCACCTATACCAGTTTCCAACATATTCCTTTGCCCCTGCTTCCATCTCAATACTCTTACTAAGAGGCTGAGTTGTATAATTTTAGACCCATAAAGGGTTTAAAAGTTTAAAAACACCAGTTCCGAGTATTTTAATCCCTCGTCATCAGTGCGCCATAAGCAAGCCCCTCGGATTTTTTTCAATCCCTATATATATATATAAAATATGAGATTTTATTGAGTATATATATATAAATATATATTTATATATATATATATATATATATATATATATATATATATATATATATATATATATATATATATATATATATATATATATATATATATATATATATATATATATATATATATATATATATATATATATATATATATATATATATATATATATATATATATATATATATATATATATATATATATATATATATATATATATATATATATATATATATATATATATATATATATATATATATATATATATATATATATATATATATATATATATATATATATATATATATATATATATATATATATATATATATATATATATATATATATATATATATATATATATATATATATATATATATATATATATATATATAAAATATTAGCCCACTAAGAACCCCACCTTCTCACCAATATCAAATACTTTTTGACGGAACTGCGCATTCCACATTTTGTTTTCTACCACGGTTAAACAAGGTTTAATCCGGACCTACTCTTGCGACAGTTTTGTAAAAGAAATACTGTCATTTTCAAACCATTTTGTAGATTGGTTGTAGACACAAACAGGCTTCTATGTTAGAATTTGAAAAAGGTTTAACTTTGAATTTATTTACGCATTGAATTATGATAGTTTTGATATATAATTTTACATGCATTTTATGCAGATAATTATATTACAAATTTAGCCCAGTTTCTTGGAAGCATAGAGAATGAAGATACTAGGTCGTTATCGAAGCGATACCACCTACCATTTTTAGAGTACAATAACTACAGCATATCAATACATGAAATAAATATCCTCAAATACCTGCAGTTCCAGAGTACTCTGAAATAAGCAATCTGTAATTTTCGGTAGCTGAATCAACGGAAAAGCTGCTGTATTCGGCATATTTTTCGGTGTCGCTCCAGTCTCTTAGGTCTACTCTAAGCTCGTAATTTTCCTGTTTTGTGATGAGGTGAAGGTTATTGTTTCCCAACCAATGTTCTCCACTTACATTACCAAATCCAACCTGGTAGGAATCCATTCTCGATCAAAATCGACGGACCCGTCCTGGCGACGTTGAAAAACATTATGAAAAATAGGAAAGGAGAGGTAAATTTTGTGCAATTTTCTAAGTGTACGTTGGTTGCGACAACAAAGTGTTAAATTGCATGACTGCAAGATGATTAGCACCCCAACCCACTTGCACTAGCTTTCTTGTCAGTTGGGCAATGTGGATGTACTTGTGAGCTTACAATATTTACATTACTATTAACTTTAGTTAGGAAATATTCTTCTCACAAATTATACTAAAAATAATGCTTTCTCTTGAATACAAATGTATTTTTGATATGTATACCGAAATATCTCTTAGTTTATCAATATACATCAATCTCGGAAGAGATGTAGGCTTTTCATTGAATTAATTTTCTGCAGTTGTGTTTGTATTTTGAACTATATAAGTATTTTCAGTTACCTTTACTGCAGTCGGTTCAAGTCCTTCCCGATTCGCCAACTTGGTGCACAAATGCATATGAAGTCTTGGAACCGGTCAATGCACAACCCATTTTGAAGGTAAGGCCTATTTTCACAATCATGGTCTGTAATAAAATAAACATTAAATAAATTTTAAAATATACCTTCTGCCCCCTTTATTGAGCCATTATTTATACTGTGACTAAGTATAATGATAGAAACAGTCGGAAATAATGTAATCAATTATTCTGTTTTTGCTTTTTTGAAAGAGTGTGGAGCCTTATAAATACCTTATGATCAATTAGGAGTCGGGAGAATTTATTGTTTATCTGATTAATACAAATTAAAATACCACACTATGCTACCGAAGAATTAATCTTCTGAATTGAGTGATGATGAAAATATATGAGCTGGAATTTAACTTACATGTTATATTTATAAAGTTATCTAAGTGTTTATCTGAAAAGACAATGGCATGATTGTATAAGACTAATCCGTGTCATGCTTATAGATTTGTGATAATTATACTTATGCATCTGTTTTCGTTCAACTTTATAATAAATACTGACTTCATTTACGGAAACTTACTTATTAAAGATGCATGTCAATTTTATCATCTACATTTTTAGCACTTAAAATTTTCCTGAACGTGCAAAATTATTTGCTTCGCGCATTGCTATTAGAAAATGCTTCATAATGTTTTGTAGCTATAATTCCTCAACCTTTGTTTAAACGCAATTTTAAGCAAATGAACGAAAATATTTTGTTATATAAAACCTAATATCAAAACATGTGTAAAATCAATTTCATTTTCAATATCGCATTTCTTGCAAGAAAAATAATAAGGACAATTTCTCATCACACTTCCCAGTACACAGTTTAGGAAATCTTGCAATCGTATTCTCGGCATCTATATGAGAGAATATTGTTTAACAAAAAGAAATAGATGCAAGGAATGCATTGTTTGTGTAACTGACAAAAAACAACCCTTAACTAATAGTTACAAATAAGGTTTAGATCGTAGTATAAGTCTTGTGTACTTTTAATGCTTCTTGAATAGGCCCCAAAATTTGTTTGTAAATAAGGTTATGAAAATATCAATATTATGATAACAAGTTAGATAGTTAGGTGTAAATGAAATGTTAGAAAGTGAGGAGCAAATCGAATTTACCCCGAAAAACGAAGCATGGATATTTACGAGACAAATACTTACCTTCCATGCTATAAAAATGCAATCTGGTCCATGACCTGATTCTAATGCACTTCTAACCGACATTAAAACGTAGTAACCAGTCCAGCCCTGACCTCCATAATACCTCTAATAACCCTCACTTAACATTCCACCGAGGCCTGAACGAGAAGGGAGGCGGGCCGGGATGCATTGAAGGTAAGTATAACTCTTGTAAATATCCCCGCTAAGCGTAGCAGGTATTATTTACTTTAAGTTATACCTTACCTACCATGCTATAAATATGCAATCAGATTGCAACCGACTGACCGAGGATCGGAAGGAAGGGAGTTCAGGTCGAAGCCAATTTTTTAAAGGCTGGTCCTAATACTCACACTAGTCCTATCCGATTTTCGGAACTAGATTCCTTATCCTCTTAAGGACGACAAAAACCCTAAACAGGAATAACTATCACACTGTAAACCACTCCTAATCATAACAAAGTAGGAGAAAACCTGTTAGTAATAATTGAGGTATGACGTCGACAGAACATAGGTTAGTCACCCAGGAACACGTCCAAACAGAAAATGTTAGTGAACAGTGTCTAACTGTAAACAACCCTCAATACGTCATGGTGAAAACTTACAAGGTTCGCCAGAGGGACCGGAGCTGGTTAGTTAAACACGAGGGAAACAAAACCGTCCGTGAAGCTAAACTAAACAGAAACTGCCCGAATAGCGGCAAATTTTAATAGTAAAAACTATACGAAATAAAAAGTGCCTAAGTCTGGCAAAATTTGGTCAGTAAAACAACAAACAAACAATTGCCTAAACAACGGCAAAGTTTTATTAGTGAAAGTAAACAAAGTAAAAAGTATCTGCTAGTAAAATAAACGAATCAAACGAGCCAAAACTGCGGCCAAAATGTGTTAGTAAACGACTAAGACGTTAAAGAAATAACGGAAGAATCGTAATTGAAACTACGTGAATAGGAAAAAAAAAAAGAATTCACCTCAAGAAAAGGATGGTCCTCTTCTCGAAAGAACGGCCCTTGCAACTCCACCTTGGTAGCCTGGTATATCCTTAAGATATGCGTAGACGAACGTGGCTGGTGTTTTCCATACGACAGCGCGAAGAATCTCACTGAGAGGAGCCCCACCAAAAAGCGCAATTGAAGTGGCTATGCCTCGTACTTGATGTGCCTTAACCGTTCGTTCTGTGAAGAGCGCGGATTTAGTGTATGTGATTTCCTGAACAATCTATCACGAAATCGTATCACGTGCAACGGCGCGATGCGGTTTTGTAAAGACACGAATGAGGCGTTCACGTCGTACTGTACGGATAGCCTACGTTTGATATAATGCTTAAGACACCGAAAAAGACACCAGGTCTTGTCGTCGGATATGTCAGAAAACGTGAAGAACGACGGAAGGATATCGCTTCCGGTTGAAACTCTAAAGTTTGATTCTTGGCCAAGAAAGCTGGATTAGGCACGAGTCGAACGCCCTCAGATTCAAAACGAATATAGCCTTCTTTGAGCGAAAGCGCGTGAACGGCACATCATGTGTCTGGCAGAGGCTGCTGAGAGTAGAAAAACCGTTTTGATTGTCAGTTCTTTAAACGGACACTCAGAAAGTGGCTCGAACGGAGCCAGTGCTAGTGTCTCGAAAACCACCTGCATGTCCCACGGGGGGAGCCAGGTTCCAAACTGGAGGTCTTTGTAAGAACATTCCTTTAAGTAATCATCCAGAGGTCGCGCGTTTGTGACAGTCGTCGTCTGGAAAATCCTGGTGGATAGCTGCTATGACTGTTTATAACCCCTTGACTGTATTGGTTAATTTATTCAGATTAAACTGACCCAGCAAGAAGTCTGTTACGTCACCAAGAGGCGTCGTATGCGGAGAAATCGATATATTCTGGCACCAGTCTCGGAACATAACGAGTCTGGAAGAATACATCCCCAAAGTGGAAGGTCTCCGATTTTGAGCTGCCACTTAGGAAGCTTCCTATGAAAGGCCTTGCGACATAAAGGATTCGGGGATAGAGGCCACACAGTCAAATGGAGTGCTCTTGGATTGTGGTGAAGTTTGCCGGAGCCCGGAATTGAGACCAAGTCGTCCGTGACCAGAAGCTCGTACGGGAAATCAGCGATAAAATTGAGCAGCTGAGGGAACCACAGTTGGCCGGGCCAATTGGGGGCTACCAGAAGCAACATGTGACACTGATCGTGTGTCACCTTAGCTAGTACTCTCGGAACCAGCGCGAACGGTGGGAAGGCGTAGTCCACGAAGTGGGTCCACCTGATCGTGAATACGTCGACCTTCCAGACCCACGGTTGGGGTGTCAGAGCGCAAAATGTTAGTAGTTTGTAATTGTCTACGGACGCGAGTAAATCTACGTCCGGGAGTTCGAAAGTCAACCAGATTGCATCGGCCACCTGCGAAAGGAGAGCCCATTCTGTGGAGGCTCATTGAAGGCGAGATAAAGATCTGCGATTGTGTTCTCCTTGCCTGGCAGGTGGACCGCCTGAAGGTTGACCTTGTTCGTCATGCACCAAAACAGAAGGGACTTGGCAAGGATCCAGAGTCTCCTTGACTACTGTGGTGTTGTCGGTGCGTATGAAAACCGTCTTGTTCCGAACATGTGGTAGAAAGTGAACAAGAGCCCGGCGCACTGCCTCAGTTCCAATAAATGATGTGCTGTCCGCACCAATAGTCCTGCGAATTGGGACCACGCTAAATGCGCTCCCAACCCCGTCAAATACGGCTCTGTCGCCACTGACACTGAAAGTCTGGCGGGTGGAGAAACAGCTCCCTGTGAGAGGTGGTAGTGGTTGCACCACCACAAGATGTCGGGGACCACTGTCTGAGTATAGGGGACGAGACACTAAGGTCCCCTGGATAGGACGAAATGATCCAGTAGGTGAAATTGTAGATCCCGCATGTGAAATCTGCACACAGAGACTACATCTACTAGTCTAACCAGGTATTCATTTGAATTACCAGCCACGCTCTTGCGGGCAACGCCGGTTGTGAGAGGAGGACGTTGGCACCCGATTTCACTGCTTAGATGCATTCCTCTGTCGGTCGTATACGACTTTGTGTAAAATCCAGTACTGCTCCCAGAAAATGGGAGTCTAGGAAGGAACTAGACTGGACTTGGCGAGATTGATAAGCCAACCTGAGCCACTCTTATGATTACGCTTGTGTGTGCTGCGACAATGGCTGCGTCTACAGCGACGATAAGCCAATCGTCTAGATACATAAACATTATGATGCCTTGCTTTCGTAGAAAGGCTGTTATAACCCTGGTTTTCCGGGTTAAGACCCTGGGGCATTCAATTTCCCAAAGGGTAGCGCCCTGAACGTGTACGTTGCCCCTTCGAAATGGAACGACAGAAAACGCCTGTATTCCTCGTGCATGGGCACATGCAGATACGCGTCTGCACGGTCGAACGAGGTAGCTCACAGGCCCCTCGTCAACTGGGGGAGGATGGAGTGAACAGTTTATCTTGAACTTCAACGGACGAATGAACACGTTGAGTGGTGTTAGGTCGATGATTGGGCGCCACTGGTTCCCCTTCTTGGGGGCCAGAAAAACGTAGGTTCTTGGGTGGTTTTGATCTGAGGGCAATGGCGTTTTTGCCAACAGTTTTCCAATCTCTGTCTTCAATCACCCGCCGTGGTTGCCCAAACGAGGAATGAGAGTGGAGCGAAAGACGCGGAGGGGCTTGTGAATTCCAGATGATAACCCTGCCGAATGGTTTCCAGCAGCACTTGTCTGTGGTGACTTTCTCCAACGCCTTGAAGAATTTCCCCAAACGTCCCCGACCGGACCGCCCGTCGATAGGGGCGTCGGAGATAGGTCAAAAGCGCTTTTCTTTGCCCTTCCCCACTCTCGTGAGGAAAAGGCCCCCACTCTGCGTTCAGAGGGGGAAAAGCGTCGACCACTCTCTGTCATGTTCACTCTGCCGGTCCACGGAATGGACTCCTGAAGAGAAGAAGAAGCTGTGTCGGGCTTCGCCGTCATTCCTCGGCGACGAGTCAGAGCTCATCGCTGGGTAGCCGCATCCCGGCTCCTGACAGAGGATGGATCCCGGCGACGTGCGGGAGGAGAAGGACAAAGGTTTCACCTTTTGCCAACAGCTTATTAGTCTTCCTAAGATTGTAGTGTCAGCCTGCCTGGCGCGACAGAACATCTCGGAAGTTACCTGCTTAGAGGTCCAGGCCTTCTGTTGGCAGCTGCTGAAGGTCCGTCTGAGAGGCTTCAGAAAATCCAAGAAGGAGGACAACAGTTCTCGCGCCTCTCCGTGGCCACCTTTATAGAGACTCGGGCAAGTTGGTTTACTGTCGCGTCGAGCAAGTCCGAGAGTTCGGCTAGCAAAGGTGTGGTCGTTGGGATGACGTCGGCTGGCAGGTGTCTGCGCAGGACCAAGTCTAACCCTTCAGTTACCCGTACGGCAAGAGCTTGTAATTTAAAGCCCCGCCTTATGACCCGTCAACAGCTACGAGGGACTCTTCCCTCCGCTGGAAGTTGCCATACGCCTTCCGGCATCAGGGGGTGTTTATGAGCGCCCGGTAGGCAGCTGGCTGGACGCGAGTGGCCTGATCAACCCCTCTGTTGTAGGTTGTCAGTCATTGGCGGGATCCTGGCCCAATGCTGTACCCTGCTCACCAGGGAAGCATCATGGGTAAATGCTTAGTCGCTGGCTTAGTTTCCCTTTGAGCAGTAGTGATTAGTCTGCGTCGAAACTGTACGCCCGTCTCTACGAGAGGAGCCTTTACTACCTCCAGCTTAATTTCCCGTGCTAGGAAATCTGGAGAGCTGGGCGACCTGCTCACCCTGCAACAGGGGGTTCGCCGGAGAAGGTGACGGGAAACGACCTCGTTCGGTACCCGGTAGGGCACGGGGTGCAGGTCAGTGCGGTCTGTAACAGTGGGCGGCACTTGGAATGGCTTGAACGGGGCAGTAGGGAGCAACCCTTGTACCGTATAAAGTTCGGTGCCCAGTGGGAGTCCGGAGTCTCCGCAGGGGTCCGGATAGTCGACAAGGTCGACATCTTCTCCCGAAGGATAGATATCGAGGGCATCCTCTTCCGAGACTTCGGGGTACCTCGGCAGCAGCAGCTGCAGGCCGGTGGGGTGAGGGAGGCGGCAGCTCATCGCCTGGACACCGGAGTTTCAGGAGTCTGCTTGAGTGTGTCCATGAAGGAGGAGTTCTCTAGAGTATCTCTCCTATGTCGCTTTTTTCCCCTCCGCTTGGGCTCATTAAAGGACGATGAAGAGGAAAAGAATAAGAAAATGAGGATGCCTGGTACAGTCGACTCCGTCCTCTCTTGTGTGTACTATCCCGTTTCCTGTCCCTCTTCCGGTCTTTCCTTGTTCAGAAGGGGAAGGTACCGGGGGAAGGAACCTTTGGGGGTGCTAGGCTCTGCCACAGTGTCTGATGCAAAATGTGTACGCGCAAGCGTACGCCTACTCAGATTCAAAGGCCTGTCGTCGGGCGCCCTGCTGAGTGTGGGCGGCGGTCTCGCCTCCCTGTCGGGAGGGTACTTGGACTTGGGTGTCGGTGGCGGTGGAGGGAGAAGACGAAGACAGTCTATCTACCCGTCGCTTCTCTACGCTCTTGGCTGCTCTTTAAAAATGCCAGTCGTGGTGGAGTCTATGCTCCGGCCAAACGGCTGCATCCAAGTCATTGAAAGTGAATTGTATTAAAAGTGTAAAGCAATAACAATTGGTATGCCTATTTATATTCATTTCATTCAATACATGACAATATTTTTCATTAAGCACAAGTGTTGAAATGTATATAAATCCTATTTTAAAAATTACAGTGGGCATACACACACACACACACACACACACATATATATATATATATATATATATATATATATATATATATATATATATATATATATATATATATATATATATTTATATATATATATATATATATATATATATATATATATATATATATATATATATATATATATATATATATATATATATATATATATATATATATATATATATATATATATATATATATATATATATATATATATATATATATATATATATATATATATATATATATATATATATATATATATATATATATATATATATATATATATATATATATATATATATATATATATATATATATATATATATATATATATATATATATATATATATATATATATATATATATATATATATATATATATATATCATCATCATCAGGAGAACTTGGTAGAATAACTTTTGTTTGTCATACTATTCATAAGGTAATTTTATTTTGGTTAAGACTTATTATGCAAAGTGAAGATAGGTATACTAAGAGCTGTTATAATGATCAAGTTATTCTTGCTGAGAAGGGATTTTCATCATGGGGTTTGGAATTAAGAAATATCCTTTTCATGTTTGGATTCGGTAAAGTTTGCTTCAACCAAGGGTGGAGATGAAGCGCTATTTGTTAGCTGTTTAAGCAAAGGGTTATTGATGTTAACATGCAAGATTGGAAAAGTAATTTGTCCTTAATGGATAGTCTTCGTACATACAATATTATCTAGAAGGATTTCTTTGTTGAAAATTATATTTTGTATTTGAAGCAATATTATCTCCGCAAATCTATAGCTAAGTTTCGGTGCAGTGTATTGAATATTAAAGTAAATAACGGACGTAAGGCCAGTGTTCCTTATGCACAAAGGTTTTGTTTTTTGTGTAACTTGCGGGTTATTGGCGACAAATTCCATCTATTGTTAGTTTTCCCTTTTCTCACTGACTTACGTAAACAAAATATCCCAAGTTATTATTGTCGCAATCCTTGTATTTAGCTATTCTCATAATTACTAAATACTGATTTCAAACAGCTACTGTCCCGTATTGCCCTGTTTATTGAAACGCTGTGGGAATGTTGAGCAAGCAGTGAATGTTGTATGATAATTATTTATCTTTTTTTTTTTTGTAATTATAATTGTAATTTGTATTTTGTTCTCTCAGTTATTCAGTTGTTGTATATTATTGTGAAATTGTATTGTAATATGGGCCGGGTCGATGGCCTAGTTTACCGATGTAAATAAATGAAATGAAATGAAATGATTATCATAATCAGAATCAGAATCAGAATTATCATCAAAATCATAATCAGATTCAGAATTAATTTCCTCGTCTCGTACTCGTCATCATTATC
>JAIGNY010004159.1:292500-295000 GCA_020152595.1 Chiridota heheva
AAAGCATTGAATATTTCTTATCAAGTTTAATACACTTTTATCAATGGAATATAGTATCATATATACTGGCACATTAATATCTTATTTACAAATATAAACTTTTCCCAGGCATTAATCGCAAGTATGTTACTCTCTTTTGTACAAACACATAATGCTGAATATAAATGCATAATGTAAAAATACAATCGTTGGCCAAACTCATTCAACAATGAATTTGATGATAAAGTTCTAGCACTTTATCAAGCACTATTAAGAATGACAATGTATTGTAAGAGCTAGATATAGTATTACAACTGGAAATTCTTCCATTTTTTTTGAGAGTTGTTGTTTACACATTCAATACTGCAGATTCGTTTGATCGCACCATTTCTTTAAAATGATGTACAAGACTATCATTTACTTATTCATCTAAAATTAGCAAGTCAGTAAATTTTTGCAAAATAATGGTAGCTCAAAGCAAGTTCCATCCTTTTTACAAGTGATTAAAACCTTTTTTTATAAGAAAATATATTTTAGCACCTTCAAAACTTAAACATATCTCATGAAGAACGATGTTAGACTCTACTAGCAATCACATCGAGCCTTGCGAATTATATTACCGATCATAAATAACCACATTTTCCATTAATATAAATGTTTACCACAAATAGTACAAATTGCGGATTAAGATAATCATTTTAAACCATATATATTTTATGATTATAAATTAAAACAGAAAATCACATTTTTGAGAATGTTCAAAAAGTACTGTATGTCGTTGAGCGTGACTTTTTAATGATACCTTCATAGTTGATATAGTATCACTTCAGAGAAAGCTTAACTGTACACACGGGACCTTAATATATGGTATAAATACACCCTTTGTTTACATTAAGACTTTCTGACTATTTCTATTGGTCGACGATAACGACAAAGCAATCGCAATATTAAGTTTCGAATTCCTAAACATACCCAAAATATTGAAGTAAAAATTAAAATAACAAAATTGATAGCATTTTAATTAAAACTTTTTGTCAAATCCACCAAATCGTGGACGCCTGTTACCGTGAGCGTTACTAATAATTAAACACATACTAGATCAGGAAAAAAAAAAACTGAACATACCTGCAGTTCCAGAATATCCTGAAATGAGCAACCTGTAATTGTCTGATTCTGGACCCACTGTGAAGCTGTTGTAAAGGGCGTATTTCTTTGTACCACTCCAGTCTTCTAAATCTACACGTAGTTGGTACGACCCACTACTTGTGATCTCGTTAAGATGGTCGTTGCCAAGCCAATGTTCCCCAGTCTTTGTACCAAATCCAGCTTTGTAGTTATTCCAGTCCAAATAGAAATCCTGTGACCCATCTTCTCGACGCTGAAAAACCTTTTAGGTAACAATAATTTCAAAAACATTCGTGAATAATATTTATTATTTAGATCTCTAGTTGTTTGTTTGCGGTTTGAAGATGATATTATTTTATTGGACAATCTTAGATTGGAAATATAATGCACATGGAAACTAATAATGGGAAAAAGGATAACCACATCATGTTTAGTCTATTTCTGGGTTTGTTGTTGATAAATCTGAAGAAAAAAACTTTGAATCTGTTTGAATCTTTTAATCCAATTATTGGATGAGCAAAAAGTAAATGTAATGAAATTATGATACTTTATGTATAGTAACTTAGTTTGACCTCTAATCATTTAAAGTCACCCATGCTGCCAATTATAGTGGCATACTTGTTACAAATGAAGTATCCGCAATTATGGCATTGCATTGTACTTTAATGAGGAGGTAGGGATGGAGTGCGTCAAAACTATATGAAAAGCATGTGTATGTTCCAGTCACATTTGATCACATGGGTTATGTTATATCTACGATAATTGGTATATTATAATGATTTGATTTTGGGTTCATAGGTTTAAAACTTTGTGGTATTTTATTAGTAACAACTTTTAAATGGAAGCCATGTTTGACTTCGCCTCTTATTAAAACTGTGAACTAGATGAACGGTCTTCGAGTTCCAACCTTTAGTTGTCACTTATGTTTGTATTTAATTTAATTGGTTAAATCGAAAAAGAACTTACTGTCCATCCACCTCCATCTGTTGTCATGTCACAGTAAACTTCAAAACTCGACGATGCTCTGGATGGGTGAATTGTATATACACCACTTGAAGTTATATAGCTTTATTATTTTGATTTACGCATATGTGAGGAACCCAGTCCATCTTAATTTACAATTGCATGTATATTTTAGTATTATCTGAGCTGATTTTTACAGCGTGAAAACGATTCGTCAATGTCTGAAAAAATGTTTTGAGTCCAAACTAAAGCCCAAACAGATAGTGATGCAGGTTATGTTCTACTTTAATCTAAAAGGGACGTTATATAATATATATTTTATAACATTATTGAAGTTTAAATTTGACAGCTTTGAATACAGATTGCTATAAAAGCTTCCTATTAAAAGATTGGTCGAAATGGCTTATATGAAAATGTATGTGTATTTCAAGTA
>JAIGNY010004159.1:300000-315000 GCA_020152595.1 Chiridota heheva
CAATATCTGACAACAGAATAAGACCATCCACATTGTCATCATTAATAAAATCCTCATCATTACCTTCATCACCATTGTCGTCATCATCATCATCATTATCATCATCATCATCATATCATCACCATCATCATCATCATCATCATCATCGGCATCATCATCATCATCATCATCATCATCATCATCATCATCATCATCATTATCATCATCATGTTATTATCATCATCATCATCATGTCATCGACGTCATAGTCATTGTCATCATCATTGAGTTTTTGTACTTGTTTAACTTCTTACCTTCTTCGCATGTTTTACCGTGCCAATTTGGTCCACAAATGCATATGAAGTCTTGGAACCGGTCAATGCACAAACCATTGTTAAGGCAAGGCCTATTCTCACAATCATCGTGGTCTGTAATAAAAAAATAAACAACATTATACACATTTTAACATACTTTCTGTCCTCTTTATTGAGCCATTAAATATACAGTGGCTAAATATAATGATAGAAACAGTCCAAAATAATGGTATCAATTATTCTGTTTTTGCTTTTTTGAGAGAATATGGAGCCTGATAGGAACCTTAAGATCGATTAGGAGTCGGGATAATTGATTGCTTATCTAATTAATTTAAATCAAAATACCACACTATGCTACCAAAGAATTAGTCCTCTGCATTGAGTGATCGATGAAAAATATATGAGCCAAAATTTAACTTACCTGTTATATTTATAAAGTCATTCAAGTGTTTATCTGAAAAGACAAAAACATGATTGTTTAAGGATGAACCCTGTCATGCTAAATAGATTTGTGATAATTACACTTATGCATCTCTTTTCATTCAACTTTATAACGAACACAAACTTCATTTACGGAAACTTACTTATTAAAGATGCATGTCAATATCACTGTTCTACATTTTTTTTTAATACAAATTTTCCTTAACGTGCAAAATTATTTGCTTCACGCGATGCAACAAGAAAGTTTTTCATAATGTTTTGTAGCAATAATTCCCCAACCTTTGTTTAAACCCAATTATACGCAAATGGAGGAAAGAAATATTTTGGTATATAAAATATTTCGTCGAAAATAATTGATTTCAAAACATGTATAAAATAAATCTCGTTTTCAATATCGCATTTCTTGCAAGAAAGATAATAGGAGAATTTTGTATAACACTTCCCAGTACAGTTTAGAAAATATTGCAATCGTATTCTCGGCTTCTACATGAGAGAATATTATTTGACAAAAAAGAGATGCAAAGAATACATTCATTGTTTGTGTAAGTGACAAAAAAACCTAAAATAATAGTTAAGAATAAAGTTTAGATCGAAGTGTAAGTCTTATGTAATTTTAAGGTTATAAAAACATAAACATTATGATAACAAGTTAGATAGTGAATAAAATGTTAATAAAATGTTTAAATAATATATATATACATATATATATAAATATATATATAGATATATATATATATATAATATATATATATATATATATATATATATATATACACATATATATATATATATATATATATATATATATATATATATATATATATATATATATATATATATATATATATATATATATATATATACATATATATATATATATATATATATATATATATATATATATATATATATATATATATATATATATATATATATATATATATATATATATATATATATATATATATATATATATATATATATATATATATATATATATATATATATATATATATATATATATATATATATATATATATATATATATATATATATATATATATATACATATATAATGCATTGTGTACTTCAACGTGTTTGTTTGACATAACGCTAGAAAGCTTGAGCTAATGTCCATATTCTAACGGTGAAGTTGGTAATCTTATTATACGTAAGGAACGATTAGGTCTAATAATAATTGGGAAAAACAAACACACGATCACAATATTTCCAGATTTTGTATAGGAAAAGTTGTTGGGGAATAATAACGCATAATTTTTCAACAAAATTGATAAAACAAAAAAAACTCTTACCAAGTTTCTCCTCTAGTCTAGCAATTCGACCAGAAAAAGTTTCAACACAATACGGGGAGTCGTTTCCTGATTGTGTGCAGTTTGGAGCGAAATTCATCAGACGAATTGCTTCCATTACACCACCTAGATATTAAAATGTTATGCAAACAATATAATTATCGTAGGATTTATGAATGGCAATTTTATTTTCTATATATAAATCCATTATTAATATCATAAAACTATTGATTTTTGCTTTATCTAATCCCCGTAGCAACACCACTAACTTCCGATCATAGAAATTATATTAGCTTCAAAATTAATACAATAATTGTGTAATGCTTAATGAATCACTCAATCGAAAAGTGAGGGCGTATTTTCTTGAAGTCTTCAAAATAATCCAGTGTGTGTCCTGTATACAATGTACGTACATAAAGAATCATATAGCCTCCGGATTTTAGTATTCATACAGTATTAATACATCTACATTTGCTGCGCTTACGACCATGTACATAGGCCTGGCTGTGAAGTTTAATCGGCTGATTGTTAGGACGTAACTAAATGTGCAGGAAGTTTATTTCGTTGCTATTTTTTCATGGAAACGTGGTCACCAATAAACGTTGCTAGTAGTTGGCGTCTTTGCATAGTTGAAATGCATTATTACGCTGAGTCTTACTTGTGTCGTTAGGCAAGTGTAACATCGGACATGATAATTTGACAAAAAGGGGTTTATTATTACACTAATGTTACAGTCCAATACTTATAGCGATACAGTATTATATATTTACCGGGCTATAGGATACTTTATCAGCTAAAACTATCAAGCTATAAGTTTAACGTAGACCAAATCATGTTTTTGTTATCGTACCTACCGTATCAAGGCAAGGTCTAACGTGTGTAAAAGTCACACACTTACACACAACACAATACTTATATGAACTAGCTTTCATTGAGATTTAATCCATGAAAAACAAATCGCGAGGTGGAATTTGGATGTGGACGAAATGCCCCCAAAGCATCGATAAACAGATGCACTCACTTTTCAGTCAAGTGCTACTTTAACATCATAGTTAATAGACTGTAATTTGTATTTTACTGTTTTCCCCTAACTTTTAAAATTACTGTAATGAAATTTGTCAGTGGAGGTGAAGCAAGAACCACTGAAGGAGTTACTACATTATGTTTTCTGTCATTATCTTTTCTGTCAGTATGTTGTTAAGTGCGGTGCATGATTCATTACCTAATATTCCCTCTAAGAATTGTTCTTCTGATTGATTCTTAAGGTAGGATACACATTACAGAGATTTATGATAAGTTAACAAAGGCTGAACTTCTAATTTCGTATATGATATTAATTAGGAATATCGGTGATACGAACTGCTGAAAGAATTTTTGAAATCAATGAAATATCTAAAACAAGAACATTTCATTATTTAAAAAAACACAACAAGTATCTTATATAGTATTTTTGATAGGTATTTTTTCTACTATGTGTATTGGAAGTTCAACATTATTAATCCCCTGTGCAGCGGGGTGCATGTAGTGTATCCTATATCTCTATTATATAATTCTAGTATAGGTTATTAGTTAATTAAAGCTGACAAAAGGATATCAGAGTTAAATGTATTTGTTAAGTGCCTCGAAAGAAAGTTCTGTTGGGATTAAAAAAAGATTGAAATCAAGTTTTTGCTTATTTTCTATAATACATAAAATATAATCTTATGTTTTCAAACGACCTAAAATCACGAGCTGCATCAGACGTACTATACCGCTAAAATATCCGTCGATTGCATCAGATATCACTAAAAACAATGAGTTGATAAGAATAATAAGATAATCAGATCCTTACCGACGTTGCCTCGAGTGGCTCCATACAGTTCGGCTTTTGCCTCGTCAATAGTTTCATTGAATGCATCTGTGGATAATTATTATATACTCTATAAACTTATGAATATTTTTCAAAAGCATCGAACTATTAACTATTTAAAAAAACGAAAGGTTGTAGTAGATATGAAAAGTATAAAATACTTTATTAGTTGTTTGATTAGTTTTAAGAATTTTTTATGATTACAGAATGTTCTTTTCTTTTTTGTAATTGAAGATTTGAGTCAATTAAAACTTACAATGTTGTATATTTTATAATAGTGTAGTAATAACGTTTTTAGTTTCCTTCACTTTCTTTTCCGTTTAAGGATGGCAAGTTCCCTTGCGTGCTTATCGAAAATTATCTTTAAATGATGTTCTTGATACTAATTTAATTTAATTCTATCGAGGTGGGCTATGTACTCATGTTACAAAAGTACATAAAGTTCATGCATAGTGGTTGAATTCCATAATATATATATATATATATATATATATATATATATATATATATATATATATATATATAATATATATATATAATATATATATATATATATATATATATATATCTTATTTATATATATATATATATATATATATATATATATATATATATATATATATATATATATATATATATATATATATATATATATATATATATACATAAATACATAACAGCAAGGAAAATATATGTGATAACTTAGTTTACCTTGAGAATAGAAACATATGTGACCAAGCCTTTACAGCATGTGAATTAAATTATGATTCAGAGTTACACAGATAAAGGGCTGCGAGTATATAGAGGCTTTTGGGTTTCGACGACAGAAGGGTTTTAGAATAAGGATGATTAGTATATGTATGGGTATACCTGATTGGACACATTAACAAAATGAAATCCATCATCAATCTTGTCTAGAATAAATAGACTCATGCAGAACCATAGTTCGAAAAGCATTTTCTTTTACCCCTTTCACAAACTTATAATTTAAATTTTGCTTCTTTAACTTTTAACTGTGTAATGGTAGCTTTTTCAATATATATCTTGCCTCCATGTTTCAAAATTCTCACTATTACACTATCAATAATTAAAAATATGCCAAAGTAAGTAAAAATTATGTCATGAATATGTCATGAATATAATGTAAGGAACAAACGGTTTGAAAGCTTTCTCATACTTACTCTTAATGTTGTTCTCAAAGTCCCTTATTATCCGTATTTGCTGTTCCAGTTCACTGATTTTTGCAGGAAAGATTAAAAATGCAGCAACAACAGAGCTTTGACTTATCACAGTGAAAACTACACACATGATGATCAAACTGGTCGTTCGTCTTCCAGGTCCTGCTGAGAACGAAGAAGGAACTGAAGGTGCCATATTCTCTGATGATGATGAATATCTCTTTTTTAAATCGTTTAAGCAAACTTCGTAGATATTTTCACATTCATACGTGCTGTCCATTCCCAAATGGAAATTTCCTGATTTGAATGTTTAGACGACAATGATATAAATGATAATTATTACAGATTGCGATTTATTTATATCGCTTCCTTGTTAATTAGAGTTGCTGGTGAAAATAAATTTAGTAGTGCAATGTCGTTGTGGGAAGCAACCGACTCAACTGAACGATGGCGTGGCTTGGTTTGATTGGATGATGTCATGTTGGATTTGCCCTGTAATTGGCTCTCTAGATATCTTGGGGTTGATAGTATTATCTCGCCATAAATAAGCTCTTCTGGAAAAAAGGAAGTAGGCACTTAATTATCTATGAGGCTTCTTATCGTTTGTATTTGTATATATTTATATTCAAAGGAGTAAAATAGCATGTGAAAAATTAAACGAGCTTTCTCAGCACGCTCTAAAGCAATTTCCGATGAAATCATTTACCAATGATATCAGTTTTATTGTATTCATTTTTTTTTTCTTCAAATCAAAATTGAAGTTATTGTACTTACATTACTTTTCCAATCTTGGATTTACATTTACATTTCTGTAAATACATAATATACAAAAAATATACAAAAACATACACATACTGTAAGGTGAAATTTAGATTCCTGTGCGTGTTATAAGAGTAAGGTTTTACTCTTATATCTTAGGTCAGACAACTTGCCGAAATGGAGGGAGAAAGTAGGGATCAACATGAAATCCGAACTTTCATTTTGAAACAAGCATTGCGCGTTTTCGTTGACATTATTTCACAACTTAAACAGGGCAATATAGAAGGATTTCTAACAATGGGAATATAAAAAATGATTGCAAACATGTGAAAATTCTGGCACAGCAGCAGCCGCCGCATATTCATCATGGCTGGATGTTTACAGTTTGGAAAGTAATATATTAAAGTGCTTACAAAACTAACAAGTTAAATCATAAAGTATGTTTGTCGTATAGTTTATTTCTAAATATGTAGGGATGCACAAATAAAAAGTAACGTGAGTGACTACCATCTCTGTTGGATATTTAGAAATGTGAAAAGGTTAATCTGGAGGTGTAATGATAGAAGGGTCATTTTTTTATATTTGAAGAAAAAATAGCAATAAGTGAGCAAAACGTCTTACCAATATTTTCTAATAATTAACTTGTTATTGTAAATCTAAATTATTCAATTTAAAGGAATAATCCTGCGAACTGAAGCAATTTTAAAATGTAATAAATTGGTATGCATACAAAATATATACAAACAATATGAACTGGGCAAATTAGAGAATTGACAGACACATGAGGATATGCATAAACTAGATACATTGGGGTCAGCAACTTAAATTAACTCGCTTAGTGCGTAGTTATTTGATACTTATTTCTTTGGAAGATACTGAGTTTAGAGTTAGGCCTATTAGGATCAGGTATAGAGAGGAAGGCCGAGTGAATGGAGATTCCTAATGTATGTAATACAATTGACAACAAGATACTTGCGAAACCAAAATAATTGTAAGACAATCTTCGGGCGGAATGAACAACTGACAGAAAGGATACTATGGGTAATAGCTTCTTGGAATTAAAAATATAAATGGTAAAATGGTCGTTGAAATGAATTTAAGAGCAGAATGGATGTGGTTGGCAGTGTTTACCATGTTAGGTAGATAAATATAGATAAAGTATTCCAGAAAATAGAAAAATAAACGTTAATTTTCTGTAATATAGTATAAAGGATGGATGGAATATCTGCTTGGCTGTCAGGAAGCAAATAGACAATGAGAGGATGCTAGATATGGCACATTATATGCGAAAAGATGGGAGGGCAGGCTTGTATGGAGGTTGTAAATGCGTGTTCGCATTGATGAAAAAGCAGATGAAAAACGGAAGATTAGAAGGGATGTGAGTGCGCTAATTGTTGATAAGTTGCAAGGGATAGTGGGTGGATATAGGGTGCGTTGTTGCAGAGAGGTTGGGGTTTTCAGGGAGTTTTGCAGTGGGGTGATTTGTGAGGAATAGGGGTGGTTTTCAGGGAGGGTGAGTGGTTGGGGGCTCACATTTTTTTTAGAGATTTTTTGGTTAGTCTAATATTAATAGTAAGTTTAATTGTAAATCAGTACATGTATGTTAAAAATAGTGTAGCAATAAGAATTGTAGTCGTTTAGAGTGTTTGGGTGGAAAATAAACGGAGGGTAGATATATTGTGACAGTATGGTAGGTGCATGATATGTATGGTGGGTACTTAATGCACGTTGATAGGCGTTTATACTGGTGTATGGGTATTAACACGCGTATGTGGGTGGTAATGCACGCAGATGAAATACACATGGGCGGTTGGCTTGTTTACGAAGGTTGGGGTATTAGGAAGGCAGTGTATGTGGTTTGCAACAACGGGTTGATTAGATTGAAGGTGGTGGAAACATGTGTAACGTTTGGGTCGAGTTTATGTGTTGTGAGAGGGCAAACAATTATCGAGAGAGTAGGTATGGGGCATGTTGTTTACTTGGAGGTTAGGTGAGTTGTGCTTTAGCGAATAGGGCGAAGAATGGATGAAAATAGTTGAACAATTGTTGGGCTAATGGAGGGTAGGTGGGTGTTTGGGTGATGGGTGGAGGAGTAAAGGGTTTCGGTAAGCGGTGCGTGGGTATAGGGTGGGTTGATATAGAATGGTTGTTGTAGATTGTGTGGTGATTTCATGGTGTACTGTGTGAGTTGTGGGATTGCGAAGGGTAGGTGAGAGTGTGAGACTTGGGTGGGTATATGTAAGGATGGATATAAATGCGAGGGTGGATGGGGGTGCGAGTGTGCGTGCGTGGGTGCATGGGAGTGTGACGGTGAATGGGGTGCGAGAGTGGATGGGGTGCGGGTGGATGGAAGTGTGAGGTGGTGCGAGGTGGATGGGAGTGGGTGGGGTGGATGGAAGTATGAGGGGTGGATGGAGGTGGATGGGGTGTGAGGGTGGATGGGAGTGCGAGGGTGGGTGGGGTGCGAGGGTGGATGGGAGTGTAAGGGTGGATGGAAGTGTGAGGGTGGATGGGAGTGTGAGGGTGGATAGGAGTGCGAGGGTGGATTCGGTTTGATGGTCGGATGTTTTAAGTGAATTTGTGGGATTATGTTGTTTTAGGTCGTAATATATTAATGTGGTACATGTGGACGGATAATTGGGTGATAAAGAATAATACAAATATATTTTGAGGATTTTGTAAGGTAGGATATTTCAAGTTCAGGTTCAAAAAAGGTGTACAAGTGGTAACTGGCGAATGTTTTAAAGGTGTGGGAGTGTTTTAATATGTAGATCCAGGCTGAATCACTCGATGCCAAGGGTAAACACGTATTTTGTTATGTGATATTCTGCACCTTGTATGTGTGAAATTGAAACCAGTGACACGAGGCTCTAGCTTTGTTTATAGGATATGGGTGAATGAGGAAAACAAAAGGAGGGTGTGACGGAAGAAGAAAGAACGGATGTATGAGGAACAAGAAGGTGAGGGCTGACACTTGAGACTTTCGGAAGGCTGGTTTTGTTAATGGGTGTTTAGAATTGTGCGTGGGCGGGAGGAATGGTTGTTGGAGGTGTGGGTTGATGGGTGGTAGGAAAGATTTTCGACACGGAGGATTGGTATGGTTGATGCGTGAGTGGGCTAGTTCAGCGTGTAACTTGTGATATGGTTGTGTTTATGGGTGGGTTTGTGCTGTGTTGGTGGGTAAGTGGTGGTGTGAGAGAGTTGGAGGGTGTCAAGGTGTATATATGTAATGGTTGTTTGGGTAGGTTGGTGTGTGGTTGGTTGTGGGTGGTTGATTGGTGGGTGGGTTATATGTTGGGTTGGTAAATGGGCATGTTGGTGGGTAGGGTGATTTGGGTGTCGGTGGGTGTAGGTAAGTGGATGGATGGAAAAATAGGAAGGCTGTTAGAGAAGGAAGGTTGCAATAAAGTACGGACTTGGCAGTGAGCGGGTGTTCCGTGAGTACAATGATGGGTGGGTAGTGGGATTGGTTGACTAAAGGGTTTGCTTCGGGTGGAGTTTGGCTCTTATGGAAGGCTTTTGGTGGGTTGGTGGAGTTTTGTTGTGTGCGTTTGTGGGCGGGTACATGTTTTTTTTGTTATGGTTGAGTGCTTATTGGTGTGGTATTTAGTGCTTTGAAAAATATACTGATGAATATATGTAAGATGTAAAAAGAAATTCTTATGGGTGAGTGGGTGGCATGTAGTCCAGCGATCGGAAAGGCTGATATTCTGCACATTCGTATCCATACATACGGAAAATGACCAAAGTGGATTTAATACGAAAACGAATACAAATCAAAATGTTGCTTATGAATGATGATCGAAAGTGTTGTTACACGGTTTGGGTGTAAACATGGTTAATATGTGACCGGGTGCGTATTGATGAGTGTGTAGCCGGGTGGTTTGCAGTGATCGTGCATTCGCAAATATTGTAATAATTACAGCAGAAATATCCTTTATTGCTGAAAAGAAACTGTTGTCAATGAATTATTGATGTATATCTATAAAGAATCCCATTGGATTTGGTGGCATTGAGCCACAAAAAACATATATTTTGTCTATATTAGTGAAGAGTAGGAGTAAATCATTTTTACGAGTGGGGATAGGAAATGTAGAGAGAGGATTATAGAAGAAGCTGTAATATTAGAGATATGAAACTGAATACAACTGATAATGGCGGATATGAACGTTGGGAGAGAGAGATCAGGTTGTGTTGAATCTTTGGTGTGAATTGGGGACAATGAGTGATTCTAAGGGGAATTATTAATAGTAATAATACTATCCAGTTGCTTATATCATATTGCTATAATCGCATCCAAAGGTTATTGGTATAATCGTTTGTCTAAATAGATCAAGAGTGACATATTATGCTGAAATTTAATATCAGTTAAATTGTAATTGTTGTGACTACTCGGACACAATTTCCTGAATAATATTTGTTCTAATACAAATGTTTGGTCGTTTTGGTGAGCAAGGGTAAAGTTTACATAAAATACTCAATGCTTAAAAGATCCGCTTACCTAAACACAGGTGTACACAGCTTTAAAGGTTATTTAAATTTAAAAACTATCCCCAGGTCCGGACGGATTCACGGTCGAATTGTTTTTACTTGTTATTAAATCTTAATTTTGGTTATGACATTTCCATTTTGTATGTGACTTAAATGTATGAAATTGATCCTCTTATTCCAAAGAAAAAAAAACCCCAAGAGACAGATTGAACAATTCAATTTCCGATTCTTCATTTCAAATTGTACCAACAGTGTTTTTAATACAATAATTTGTATGGAACTTAATGATTTCTTAGAGGAAGGTGCATAAGAGAATGTATTCGCTTAATTTATGGTACAATGTATAGTCTAGAGATGAAGAAAATGTGCCAAGTGTTTTATTTGATATTGATTTTAAGAGGGCGTTCGACAGTGTTTCATATAAGTTCATTTGAAAAACTTTTCTTATTTTCAGGTGGTACAATACGTGTATAATAGGTGCCTCTTCAGTTCTTGTCAATGGGTTTTCGTGTAATAATTTTTTAATCGAAAGGGGATGGCATGAAGGCAATTCATTATCCTCTATATTTTCATTCTGTACACATACATTTAAATTTACCAACTTATAAGAACAATCTATCCGGAGTATTATTATAGGAGGTATAAATGAGTACAAATTAGAATAAAGTTTAGATGATACCACGGTGCTGATATATCTTTGACATTATTATGAACACTTTGACATATTTCAGTCAGATGTCGGGTTTAAACGTAAATCTAGACAAAATCCTCTTTACAGAAATAGTTTCTTTAACAAATTGTAATTCGTTTACTGATTTTTTGAAATTCCGTAAAATTGGGGCAAAAACTTTGTCTTGGTTGGTATTCCCTGTAATGTAGATAGTATTGATATGGCTTCAAGTAATTACAGAATGCTTTATCAAAAAATGACAACTTAATATATTGATCTTAGCGTAATATATTTGCAATGGGCAAAATAACAGTCCTCAAGTCCTCATTTGTATACATTTGAATCATTTGTTGCTAATTTAACTTTACCAAGTGAGAAACTTTTGAAAAATGTTTTTCGATGTTTTTCAAGTTTGTGTATAAGTAAAGTCAAGTTTTCCATGATCATCCACAAAGAGGTGTAAGGATGGTTGCAGTGTTTAAGTATTCAAGTACATTAAAGGTAACTTGTATTAAGCATATAATTAACAATAATACAATTAAGAACTAAATGTTATTTGCGTAGGTGTGCTTAGATACAAGATAACTGCAAATTAATGGTGATGCTTATATTAAAAACATAGTTTTCACACTTCGAAGATATCTTAGAAAGATGTGCTTTAATGTTTTCATCATTACTTAATCAACTTTGATTTAATAGTTGATGAATTATATTTGAAGTTTAGCTGACCTTTATGGAATAAAAGTCGCATTTAAATTGGCAAAGCACTTGTTTTAAATGCCATCAATAATATTTATGATTTACCTGATATAAACGGTTATTTCCTTTACAATGAAAACTGTGTACAACCTTTTAAAGTTTACATACATTTTTTTAATACGGTATTATAAATTCAATTCATTTTTTTGGGATATCTTCTGGAAGGTACAAATAAGAGTAAAATACTTTTGTGCAATCCATGGAGAATATATACAACATTTGCCTTGAGTTATTCCTTTGTTAAACCCCTCTGGATATATCTAATAAAGATATCACGAGAGAAGAAATATCAAGATTTTTAAATTAAATGCTGAAACATTTTTATAAAATAACATAAGATAAATATAACAAGATGACACAACCACCACCATTAAAATACAAAAAATTCAAATTAAAGACGACCGGAGTGAGTAAAGAAATTATCAATGTGGACTTTTAAATTGTGAACAGAATTAGAGATAACCATCTACTCAGGCAAACCATTTCACTCATTAACAACTCTTTGCGAAAATCTAAAAATCCGAATATCTATCCGTGAGAACTCCTTGATCAGCATCAAACTGTTAGCATGTGTCACATCTGGATTACATAATACATGTAAGAAATAAGAGGAAGTCAAAGTATTACTACCAGATAGGAACTGTAAAACATGAATTATATCGCCATGTACTTGTCTCAACATTAGAGTGGCCAATCCAATAATTCGCAACCTAGATTCAAATGAGAAATTCCTTACTTCGGGAATAAGTCTTATGGCTCTTTGCTGGAATTGTTCCAGAATGAACTTACCCTTTTTATAAAAGGAGCTAAAAGCCTGAATATCATACTCAAGCTGAGGCATGACTGCTTACTTAGATTAAGAACAACCTCTCTACCAAGAAAACAAAATTTTCTTCTAATTAAACCAAGCATCTTTTTTGCTCTTGCAGCTGCTAAAACACACTACTTAGAAGGTTGCAGATTGCTAGTAATGACAACACCTAAATCCCTTTCTTCATCAACACAACCAAGACTTGAACCATTCATGCAGTAATCAAAATTCAGATTGCTCCGACCAAAAAGAATAGCTTTGTATTTATCAACATTGAATAGCATCTGCCACATTTGGGGCCAAAACACTAACTTATCCAGATCAATTTTATTTGGTGGGATATTAATGTATCGTTTAATCTTATAAAAATGTTGGTAAAGTATTATATATTTCTAAAAAAATATTATTGCAACTAAACTTTCAGTAAACATTGCTATTTTTTTTTTTTTTTTTTAAATCATGTCCGGTTGCAACAGAATATACATGTTTGCAAGTAATGTGTCGTTTGATAAATGGGAAAACTACTGCCTCCCATGGTACAAATTTTTCACATACAATTTAACTATATTTCAAATATTATATACTTTAATCCTTAGAGGTAACTTGGGTAACCATATATTATGTTAAATTCAAATTCATTATATCTAGAAGCAAACATGTTATGTTTTGACTTATGCTATTTTTGTGATTTGTGTGTAAACCGTATCTTGCGTTTTTATGAGCCAATTTACTGTTTGTGTGATCTAATTGTTCTTGAAATAAAAAATATAAACGAGAGAAAAGCGTAAAATCTATTGAACTTACCTGCACTCTTTCCACACCGCACACCTGCATCTTGACTATGACCACAACTATTGGATTCCACCTTGTGAGTGCACTGCGTTAAGACAATTCGCGAGCTGTACAATTTGCCACACTGAGCCAAACTGGACCAGGACCTTGACCAAAACCTGCAACTCTAACGTTCAATTTGCCATCGAAAAACCAAGTTGTTTACATACTTGTTCTGCGTCTTCTATGTCCCATTGGTCATCACAGACACTTCCCCATTGGTTATATACATACACTTCAATCCTGCCTTCTAAACTATCACTGCCATCCGCAAGTCTAACCTCTGAAAAATAACGATTTATCAAATATTTAAGACCAATTATCCGAATATTGATATAATGTCTATGAATAATTCATTTTAAACTACAACTGTGAAAAGTTTGTTAAATCCACATCAAAATTTTGTTCGGCTAAATTGGTAAATAATAAAATCATGTTTTCGACAGTTAAATATTGTATTCATAAATCAATATTAATTTGATTGAAAACGTTTGGGAGTACAACTATTTCAGAAAAAAGTATAACTATGAGGCGATTGGCAGCTGCTACAAATGCACATACTTAAGAATATCACAAATTTACCTTCCAAAGTTATGATAAATAGACTGACATTATCTGTACTAAAACAACTCCAAACCCTCTCGAAATAAGATGAAAATACACTTCAGTGATTGTTATCAACCTTTAAAGTACATGTGACTATTGAATTTTATATTCTAGAGTATTATCTTCATAGAGCATTTTCCATTAACAGTAAATTGAAATTTAAGTTTGTTCTATTCATCATATACATCGATACATCCAACCCCAGCGTCGTTATAATGTGTACATTTATATACACCTATGTCATTATGTGCGCATTGACTAATTCTTCCTCCTTTACCTTTACAAGCGACGTTATTCAGTAGTATATTGCCGGAGCCTTGTTTAAATGTGGCTGAAGATACCGCTTCCAAGGTTACACCAAGACCAAGCTGGTTGCAGACCACGTGTGCATCGTTTATGTCCCATTCAATATCACAGACTGTCGTCCACTCATTTTGGTAATATACTTCAACCCTTCCTTCGTGGTCGTATAAACCATCTGAAAGCCGAATGTTAAAATATAATTACAAGACAAAGGGTAAGGTACATGTGTAATAACTCTATGGTATATTATTACATAACAGTAGACGGGGTTGAACAATAAGCTACTTCCAAAGAACACTCCGCGGATTCAATTGTTGCCACAGTAAGAGTGAGACTTGCAGCCTCCACACTTTAGTCTTAAACTAAACCAACTGAGCTACGTGCGTCCATTGAAAAGTAATGTTTAGTTAATTTTAACTTCACCCTCAATTTGTATAACTCAAACTGAAGATTTTACCACAACCTTCCCATCAGTTAATACAAATTTAAACATTTATTACATTATTTTTTCCAAAAATATTTCGTTTTTTTTACCACCCTTGACGATGTCTTTTAACAGTTTAAGTGTGCGTTTTCCTACGATTTGGGTTTGATTGGATAATTGGTGGTATCACCTCTGTAATGTTTAACGTGACCGTTTAAATTAAAACTGTTCAAAGTGGTTTATGATTATTTCATGGGCAACAAAGGTCTAACACA